>JAAALK010000286.1:6943408-6982383 GCA_019279435.1 Zizania palustris | reverse complement strand
TCATCCCTCGAAACTCTCTCTCGTTGACCTTGACGCCTCTCTCGTCCTTGTCCAGGTCCCCAGATGTACCCATTGGGGTCATCTGAGGCTTCAGCTCTCCACCAAAGTCGAACTTCTTTAACATGTCTCGAGTGTACTTACCCTGGTGGATGAAAGTGTTGTCCTTGGTCTGCTTGATCTGGAGCCCTAGGAAGTACTTGAGCTCACCCATGAGGCTCATCTCAAACTCGCTATGCATCTGCTCAGAAAACTTGGACACAAGAGCATCAGTAGTAGCTCAAAAAATAATATTGTCCACGTAAATCTGAGCAACCAAGAAATCTGAGGCATCTCTGAGCAAGAAAAGAGTTTTATCCACAGAACCCATCACAAAGCCCTTCCCCAACAAAAACTGCTTCAACCGGTCATACCAAACCCTGGGGGCTTGCTTTAGACCATATAAAGCTTTTTTCAACTTAAAAACATGTCGAGGAAACTTTGGGTTTTCAAAACCGGGGGGCTGCCTAACATAGACTTCCTCCTCTATGTACCCGTTCAGAAAAGCACTCTTGACATCCATTTGAAAAAGCTTAAAACCCTTCAAAGTGGCAAAAGGTAAGAGAATGCGAATGGACTCAAGACGGGCAACAGGGGCGAAGGTTTCTTCAAAGTCAATACCCTCTTTCTGGCAAAAACCCCATCTTCACCTTGCTTGTTTTTGAACACCCACTTGGTGCCTATGGGGTTGCATCCGGGTGGCAGATCAACCAGTGTCCAAACCCGATTGCGTACAAAATTCTCAAGCTCTTCTTGCATAGCATTAATCCAATTCGAGTCAGAAAGAGCATGAGAAATGTCTCTGGGCTCAAAAGATGCAACAAAAGCAGATTCAACAAACACAGCAAGCGAGTTAACAGAAGAACGCAATGTCCTCTCACACAAATCACCGATGATGAGCTCTTAGGGGTGATCACGCTGAACTGCTCGGGATCCTTGGTGATCTGAAGTCACCTCACCGGAGTCAGCAACTAGCACCTCTGGACTCGACTGAGGGGGCTCGATCGAAGTGGAAGAAGTGATCAGAGGTCCGCCCTCGTCCTCAGTCGAAGTCTCAGAAGGTGTGGGTTCTGTAGGCAGTGCAGAAGGCCCACCCTCATCAGCAGCTGGAGCGTCATCATCTTCCTCGAAGACGGACTCTCCGAGCTCACCATCTCTAGAATGCTCAAAAGAAGGAGTCAAAGAAGGCAAGGACTCATCAAAAGAAACCTCACAAGTCTCGACAAGCTGCTGGGAGTCGAGGTTCCAAACACGGAAGCCTCGAGAATGCAAAGCATAACCAAGAAAGACTCCATCCCAACAACGAGACTCAAACTTGTCCAAATGCCCTCCCTTCTTAAGCACAAAGCACTTGCAGCCAAATGCTCGCAAGTGGCTCACCTTGGGCTGTCTGCAAAACCACAACTCATTTGAAGTCTTACACAGGTAAGCTCTAAGAAAAATGTGGTTGGCCAGATAGCAAGCCGTGTTCATGGCTTCAACCCAAAAATTCCTAGGAGTCCTGTGCTCATCGAGTATCGTCCTGGCCTTCTCGACTAGCGTGCGGTTCTTTTGTTCCACAACACTGTTCTATGGGGGAATGTAAGGAGCAGAAAACTGATGATCAAGACCCTGATCACTACAGAAGCTGACAAACTAAGAGTTCTTGAACTCAGAGCTGTTGTCAGAGCGAATCGCTCACATCCGACCATTGTTCTCATTCTTCAGCTTCAATATCAGGTCATGAACGAAATGAACAGTCTCATCCTTAGACTCCAAGAAGAAAACCGACGAGAATCGAGAAAAATCGTCAACAATCACAAGCGCGTACCACTTCCCACCGACTGAGCGCACCCGAGCTGGACCAACAGTGTCCATGTGTAACAGTTCTCCTGGGTACGAAGTCATCACCTGAGTCACAGGTGAGTGAGAAGTGGCAACCATTTTCCCGTGACGACAGGGATGGCAAACTAGATCCTTCTCCATCTTAAGCTTGGGAAATCCTCGGATGAGGTCCATAGAGTTCAACCTGACTAGCAGATCAAAACTCAAATGGCCCAACCTCCTATGCCACTTCTAGAGCTCAGAGTAGGATCCAGCAATCAAACATCGAGAAGGGCCAAAAGAATTACAGAAGTCAATCCGAAAAACCTTACCAAAAGGTAAGATCTGGCAAATCAAAGACCCTCTAGAATCAATCACAGAAGAACTGCCCTTCTTAAAACGAACCTCCAGACCATCCTCAAGAAGTTGCGAAACAGAAATCAAATTGAAATTCAAATTTCCAACCAAAGCAACGTTCTTCAAAGAGAATTGGTTACATATACGAATTGAGCCAATGCTGTGTACCTTCCCTTTACCACTGTTCCCGAAGGTGATATATTCCTTAGAGCTCGAGGGAGAAAGACTAGAGAACCATGTGCGATGTCCCGTCATGTGGCGAGAAATCAGTGTCGAGCCATCTGCTCAAAAGACGGAAAGCAAAAATCAATGGTTGAGTTTTGACCAAAACGCGGCTCAAAGCGCGGTCCACGGTTCTGCCTAAAACCTCGGCCACGTGGTCCAGAACCGTATCCAGAACGACCTAAAGCTCCGCCGGATCAAACACCACCCTCCGGAGCACGGGCACGAAAGCTGTCTCCTCTACCAGCACCTACATGACGCGGTTTAGGACCGAAAGTAGCGACCAGAGGGGGTGAATGGGCGCCTAAAAAACTCTTGCTAAACTATGTTCTAATCCTAACACCCAAATTAACTTAGCCAGATAAATAATATTAGCAAAACAAATTATTGGAACTAAAGATGTCTAGGCTAGAAATAATCGGTGTCCTAATTAAAATGATATTTAAAAATAAACTAAATAAAAATACTGCAGAAAATAAAAACACCCAGATATATCACGAAATATTTATATAGTCGTCTAAACATGAAATACTAATCAAATGAATAAACCATGGATCATTAAAATTTAATTCAGAAATAAACCTAAAGTATTGCACGTAAAACTAGACTAAAAATATTACTGTGACTAGAAATAATTAGGAATCTTTAAATAAAAATATGCGAGTACTAATAATATCTAACAGATAAATATCAACTACGAAATTACTAAACAAATTTTCTAGTAATCTAAAATAGATAAATCTTAATTTAGTTAATCAGCTAAATAATAGGAGATTGAAAAACTAACTTGCATCTCGCCGGAAACAAAATGCATGCCGTGCGCTGCTCTGCCGGCTACACGTCTTCACGTGAAAAAGAGAGAACGCCGCACCCGCAAGCAGCAAATGCGAAAAGCTATGTTCTCTGCCACAAAAAAAACTTTCCACCTCGGAAAACTGAAATCTGCTACAGTGTCATGAATTTTCGTCGTGGGGTTCTTGATGCTGACGTTGCTGCCTGGCATGCAGCTTCTGCTGTCTTGGTATCCGTGCACGTGGAATTGATGCCTATTGTTGCTGCTGCTTTGCCACGGCCCACGCGCTGAAAAAAAATATTCCTGTCGGCTGGTGTACAAGGCTTCCTGCCGTGGGACCCGCGCTGCTGCATGATGCCAAGGAAAATCACATCGTGGATCTCCGTGCAATGGCGCTGCTGTCGCGCTGCGTTTTTCCACCAAGCGCTAGTCCTAGCCGAGCAGCTACGGCAAGAGAAGAACAGCTGTGGCGATGGAGATGAAAGCGCGGGATGGCGGTGGGAGGAACACGACGGCGAAAAATTTTGTTGGACTGTAGATTGTAGATTGATCTTGAAAACGAAACAGTCATCTATCCCCACGGGGGATAGGGGCCTATTTATAGGTGACTCCTAATACATGAAAATACTAATTTACCCCTAGGGTAAATTAACACTAACTCTAAAATAAATTCCGAAAACTACTAAAATATTCTTAGAAAAATCACCTGACTCAAATAAAAATATCGTGAACTTAAAAACTAAATATTAATACCCTAAAAACAAAATAATCATAGGTTGTCAGTTTTGCGCCGAAACTGACAAAGCGTCCACCGTCCTCGCACCGGGTACCCGGATTGGGCCGACCCGACCCCGCAGCTTCCTCATCTCGACAATCGCTCACCGCCCGTGTACCTGAGTCAAACCCAGTCAACAGACCAGTGGATCATCTGCCGCTCCTAGCCCATGTACCCGGATTGGGCCAGCCCGACTCCACGACTCCTCTTCCTGGCCGTCGCTCGCTGCCCGTGTACCTGAGTCACACGCGGCTCAGACTCGGCAAGTCTTCATTTCTCTTCCTTTAACTTCCGTTGACAATCACTCATCACATCTGGAGTATCAAACCTATGTTCTTCAACATGGTTTCTCAATCTCCCCCTTGATGAGTGCATTGTCAACACCTTCTTCGGGTCATCTTCAGAACATGCAAGACATGTGGAAACAGGAAAACAAAGACAAAATAAAATAGAAGAAATAAAATAAAAGTTTAACCCTAATGACCAAAAGCCAAACAGAAGCAAGAAAAATGGTCATTATGGTTAACCAAAAATAAAGACTCAAAAACAAGTGCAAATCTCAAAACTACCAACAAGGAACTCCCCCTGAAATAAATCCCAGAGAAAGCTAAAAAATGTTCCCTAAACTGCAAAATTTCTCCCCCTTGTTGACAATTGGACTCATCAAGTGAGACTAAGTGCACTCTAAAGAGACATAGACACAAAATCCCCCTAAAATGCAGCTCCCCCTCAAAATATGCCATGAATGCAGATGGGGTGCAGGTGGAGTGTGAAAAGCATGCTTCTTAGATATGATTAACTGCAATTACAACATCTAACAGGTATAGCGAAAGATATACTATCTAAGATACATGACATGATCAGTGCAACAAATAATATCTAAAGAGAGTTATTAGCACACATTTTTCGATTTTTGCAAACGAAAGAATCACCACATTTTCTAGTTGACAAGCAGAGTAAAGCATGAGATGCAAAAGCTAACTGATATCTACCAAGATAAGCATTGTCCAAAACAAAGTGCTTCAGCAAACTTGTCATCTTTTTAAATTTTTCAGACTAATTATATTTCCTTTTTTATTTCTGCCATTGGTTATTTGCGTGTCAAACCTTATGCTAACCGACCAAGTCAAGCCTAGGCCAGAACTGGACCATCAAAAGCTTAAGACATTGGTCTTGGCATACATTACACCGTCCTAGTTCATACCAAAGTGCTATGGTAAGCAGTCCGGAACAATGCAATGCGACAAAGCAAACCCACCTGGATCTTTTCTAATAATCATAAAAATGCATAAATTTTTTTTTCTGAATTTTTATCATTTTTATAGCACATTTTTCATATTTAAAGCATATAGATGTCCAAGTTGCATATCTGCATCTAAGTAAGGATATAGATACCAGGCATGTAAAAGATAGCGAAAGCATTCAGCCTACACATGCTAGTTACCAGAAGAAATGGTGATCATTTTTCAATTTTAAAGCATATACTGGCTAGAGAAAGTAAAGCAGATTAATCATATAACAGAAGCAAGCTCAAAATGTGATGGATGATAATGCATGATATGAACGCACACAAAAAGACTCAATAAAAAAATAAAGAAGAAAAGAAAAACTAATTCAAAGTATCCTAAAAAGGATACACAACTCCCAAATCACGATCAATAATCATGTGTGGGACCAAACAGTCCAATGCCAGGTTTAGCAAAAGTGCTAAACCAGTGTCGAGCCATCTGCTCAAATGTAGAAAGCAGCAGGAATCATATGAGTCTGGACCAAAACGCAGCTCAAAGTGCGGTCCTCTGTTCTGCCTAAAATCACGGTCACAAGGTCCAACACCGTATCCATAACGATCTGGAACTCTGCCGGAACGGAAACCATCCTCCGCAGCATGATCATAAAAATCGTCTCCTCTTCCACCACCTACACGATGTGGTCTGACCTCTAGCCTCTCTCTACATCGAGGAACTCTCTGTTTACCACCCTCCTAGTATAATTGCTGCTGCCCACCTCGAGCTCTCTCTGCTCGCTCAACCCGCTTCCTCCTGAAGCAAAACTCCTCAAGATGCATGTCTCTCTGACGAAACTCAAAATGATAGGTAGGCTTCTTGGTATGTGGTTGAGGCTTGGGATTCTTAGACTTGGTGGTGTTTGGTGTATCATCTTTGGTGTGAGAGGGTCCAGGTAAAGAATCAAGAGAAGTGTGAAGAGTTTTAGGCTTTGGGACCCAGATTTGCTTCTTAGGTGGATTTTTAGGTTGTTCTCGGAACACTCCCTCCTTGGGCTGACTATCCTTAAAGGACTCAGTGGAGTGAGTCTTGAGATATCTCTGTTCAGGAGTCATCTTACTCCTCTCCACTGCTCGGCTAATAGTACTCTCAAAATCAGGCTTGGTATAGGTGTAACCTACTCCAAACCCATCATGTCTCTTAAACTGCTGGATCATCATGCCGAGCTGTGGCTCTCTGGCACTAATCCAACTCAGGATCTGACGGAGGTAAAATTTCTCGTTCTGAACATCAGCTAGCTCCTCTCTCAAAGAAGCTAACACCTCCCCCTGAGACAAGTAGATCTCAAACTCTTTATCAAGTTCGACAGACTTCTCAGCTTTTAGCTTGATCAACTCCATTCTAATGGACAAGCAGTTCTCACAAACAGTGGGTGGAACTGACAAGGTCTCAAGCTCTAGCTTAGTCTGCTCCAACTCAGCCCTCACTCCAGCTAACTCGCTCAACTTCTCATCACTCTTGGCTCTCAGCTCAGCTATACTAGCTAAATGAGATGGACAGTCTACACAAGGTACGATGATAGTGGCATGAGCATCTTTCAGCTCCTGCTGAGCGCTCTCAAGCTCAGTGGCCAATGCGTCTCTCTCATCTACTCTCTTTGTGTACCTGGACTTAAGAGTCGTCAGGTCACACAACAACACCTCACAATTAGGGCACTCACCACTATCACCCAAGCAAGGGGAAGAAGACAGACTCTCAATCTTGCCATTTGTCGTGGCAAGCTCACTCTCAAGCTCATCTATCCTCTTCTTAGCCCCTCCAAGCAGTTTCTCCCAATACTTCAACTCCTGATGGTTTTGTTCTAATAAATTAACAACTTCTTGTTCATAGGAAGATGCCTTCTCATCGTCGTCGTCGTCGGAGTCATCGGAGGAGTCGTTTTCTTTCTTCTCCCCAAGAGCCATTGAGCAGAAGCTCTTGCGGGGTCTTCAGCTGTGACGTGAGCGACTCTTCGGCTTGTCACCGAAGGTCATGAAACAGAGGCCCGCCGGATTGTCCCTGCCCTTCCCTTTCCTGATCATGATCTTTTCATCACTTAAACTTGAAGACGAGGAGGAAGACGAGGATCTCTTTGAGTATCTTTTCTCCATCTCGGCGAAGAAGGTCTTGTCTCGCTTCTTGTTCTCACGCCTATAATCCTTCAGAGCCTTTTGAAAGAATTTTGTCTTGGGCCTGCCCTTTGTAGAAGTGTAGTTGTCATACTTGCCGGAGTTGTAGGAGTTTCCGCCAGTTCCCTTCTTGTAATTCTTCTACTTGGTAGTCGGCGATGAAATGACCTGGGTCTCCGCACTCAAAGCATCCAGATTTTTTGCTGTATCTTCTAAACATTCGCTTATCATAGACACGTTGCACTCGGTTGTTAAACAAACACAGGTCATCATCTCCTAGCGAATCAAGTTGTTCCTCAGAGATAGACATCAAGGAAAAAGCAGTACAGCTCATGGCAGTAGGATCAGCAGACGGTATCGCAAGTGCTAGAGTCTTGGAGCCAGAATCAGTGAGATTTGATCTCAACTGAATATCGACCTCTAAGGCCTTGAGCTTACTAAAAAGCTCTGTGACAGTCAAGGTATCATAAGACGCGCTCTCAACTATAGAAGAAACCTTGATCTCCCAGATCTTAGGGTCCAAGGTATGGAGTACCTTAAGTGCTTGTTCATGATCTGAGACCAGCTGATCACGCTCGGCCTTGTTAACGCGAAGCTTGTTAATGATCGATTGAAAACGACCAAACAAAGCCTCAACCGTCTCACCCGGCTTCTGTGAGAAATTCTCATACTCACGCTAGTAGGTCTGATATAGCCTCGCCTTGACCTAAGCTGTCCCCTCATGGTGTGTCTGGAGGGTAGCCCAGATCTCTCGGGCAGTGATGAGATGGCTAACACGCTCAAACTCACTAGGACCTAGACCAGAAAATAAAATATTCACCACCTTACTATTATTTTGATGCTGGGTAATTACATCTGCAGCAGTATCTGCAGCAATAGTCACTATGGTGGAAGTAGGATGAACACAAATCTCCCATATGTCCGAGCTCTGGCTCATAAGGTATGCTCGCATGCGAGTCTTCCAATAAGTGTAGCCAAAAGCCTCTAGGGGCGGGATTTTGTCAGAAGATGTCATGGTCACTACCTAGGTTTAGAATCGGTTAAGATATTAGAAAACCCTAACCTCGCTTTGATACCACTTGTAGGACCGAAAGTAGCGACCAGAGGGGGGTGAATGAGCGCCTAAAAAATTATTGCTAAACTATGTTCTAATCCCAACACCCAAATTAACTTAACCAGACAAATAATATTAGCAAAACAAATTACTGGAACTAAAGATGTCTAGGCTAGAAATAATCGGTGTCCTAATTAAAATGATATTTAAAAATAAACTAAATAAAAATACTGCAGAAAATAAAAGCACCCAGATATATCACGAAATATTTATATAGCAGTCTAAACATGAAATACTAATCAAATGAATAAACCATGGATCATTAAAATTTAATTCAGAAATAAATCTAAAGTATTGCACGTAAAACTAGACTAAAAATATTACTGTGACTAGAAATAATTAGGAATCTTTAAATAAAAATATGTCAGTACTAATAATATCTAACAGATAAATATCAACTACGAAATTACTAAACAAATTTTCTGGTAATCTAAAATAGATAAATCTTAATTTAGTTAATCAGCTAAATAATAGGAGATTGAAAAACTAACTTGCATCTCACCAGAAACAAAATGTCTGCCGTGCGCTGCTCTGCTGGCTGCACGTCTTCGCGTGAAAAAGAGAGAACGCCGCACACCATTGCCTCCCGTGCTCAAGATTATGACGCCGCACCCGCAAGAAGCAACAACGAAAAGTTGTGTTCTCTGCAACAAAAAAAACTTTCCGCCTGGGAAAACTGAAATCTGCTACAGTGTCACGAATTTTCGTCGTGGGCTTCTTGATGCTGACGTTGCTGCCTGGCGTGCAGCTTCTGCTGTCTTGGTATCCGTGCGCGTGGAATTGATGTCGGCTGCTGCTGTTTTGCCATGCCCCGCACGATGAAAAAAAAATATTCCTGCCGGCTGGTGTACAAGGCTTCCTGCCGTGGAACCCGCGCTGCTGCATGATGCCAAGGAAAATCACGTCGTGGATCTCCGTGCAATGGCGCTGCTGTTGCGCTGCATTTTTCCACCAAGCGCTAGTCCTAGCCGGCCAGCTACGGCAAGAGAAGAACAACTGTGGCGATGGAGATGAAAGCGCGGGATGGCGGTGGGAGGAACACGATGGCGAAAAATTTTGTTGGACTGTAGATTGTAGATTGATCTTGAAAACAAAACAGTCATCTATCCCCAGGGGGGATAGGGGCCTATTTATAGGCGACTCCTAATACATGAAAAGACTAATTTACCCCTAGGGTAAATTAACGCTGACTCTAAAATAAATTCCGAAAACTACTAAAATATTCTTAGAAAAATCACCTGACTCAAATAAAAATATCCTGAACTTAAAAACTAAATATTAATACCCTAAAAACAAAATATTCATAGGTTGTCAGTTTTGCGCTGAAACAGACAAAGCCTCCACCGTCTTCGCACCGGGTACCCAAATTGGGCCGACCCGACCCCACAGCTTCCTTAGCCCGGCAATCGCTCGCTTCCCGTGTACCTGAGTCAAACCCAGTCAACAGACCAATGGATCATCTGCCGCTCCTAGCCCATGTACCCGGATTGGGCCAGCCCGACTCCGTGGCTCCTCTGCCCGGCCATCGCTCGCTGCCCGTGTACCTGAGTCACACGTCCCTCAAACTCGGTAGGTCTTCATTTCTCTTCCTTTAACTTCCGTTGACAATCACTCATCACGTCTAGAGTATCAAACCCATGTTCTTCAACATGTTTTCTCACGCGGCCTGGCCTCTAGCCTCTCCCCACGTCGAGGAACTCTCAGTGGAAACTATTCGGTACCCCGGACAAGGTTAAAATGGTAAAATCTACCCAAAGCAAGTAGATAAGTCAAACATCTTATCAACCCTGCCGTTTGATGCCGAAGCCTAATATCCTGCGGAGGGTTCTTTTGGATCGTAGATCGAAGCACCCTTCGGCGTAACGACTCCTCCACCTTCGTGCATGAGCCCATCAGCTCCGAAGCTGATAAGTCCTTTTGAACTATTAATCTCTAAGTACCGAAAGTGAAGCATTTTCCCCCAACAGTAGCCCCTCGAATACGCTTCTCTGAACTTGACCTATATAGAATGGAAGCACTATACGCAAGGAACATTTTCATATTTTGAGACTTAGAGAAGTTTGAACACATTACAATCATTCGATGGGTCTTTGATCCGAAGGATTCAGACTACGGCTTTGAGTCCTCAACCGCCGTGTGAACGCTTCATGGGAAAGAGAACCGTTACAAAGTCCAAACGTCGTGAAGAGCCGTTTGACTAGAACCGTTACTATACGAGTAGCCGTTACACTCTTTAAAAGGTAACGTTCGAAATTTACGGCATACTCACACCGTTTCGCTTCCTAGACCCACCTGCTAGTGACGGAAGTCAAACCTGTAGTGTGAATGCAATCGAAGCACAACAACTAGCGGAAGGTTATAAAAAGGTTATTGGAATTTACCAAGAGCCTTTTACCGTGCCTAGCATCCGAAACTTACTTTCTTCAACCTCCAACTTTCTCAACTTCCCGAGCCACCAAACCATGGCGAGGACCAGCCACACCGTGCCGACGGCGGTGGGCACTTTGGCGCAGAGGCAAGCGTGGATGGTTTCAGCCGTAGCAGCAATGGCGGGAGCTCCGAGCGACGCCTGGCCCAAGAACCCCCAGGATCTCCGCCCGCCATCCAAGAAGAAGATCGCTCAAAGTTTCCTCATCGGCCAATCCACAAGCACCGCAGAATCTATTGAAGAAGCCATAGAAGGGAAACTGGGGTCCGGAATGAGGACTCGAGTCCCCGGACCGGAATCAACTCCGTGGCCACGGAGCGGAGAGGTCGTGGTCTTCGAGGCCTTCTTCGAAGCAGGTCTGGTGCTTCCGGCCATCAACTTCTTATCTGAGGTATTGGACAGGTTCTACATTACCTTGCCCCAGCTATCTCCCAATGCCATCGCCCGTCTAGCCGTCTTCGAGTGGGCGCTTCGGGCCAAAGGGTGCGAGGGGTGGTCGAAGGTCTTCGCCGCCACCCACGAAGCCATGTGCCTGCCGAAGCCGCAAGATGGCCCCGGGGACACCAAAGTGATAACAGCCTTTGGAAGCGTCAACTTCCAGCTGCAGAGGGATCACGCCCAGAATTTTCCAGCGAAGGCCATCAACGACCGATGGTACACTAACTGGATCCTTCAGTGGTTCTACGTCGAAGTCGGAGAGGACTCCACTCTCGCTGGACCCCTCCAAGAGATATGGTTTCGGAAGGAGGCGGAGGTTACCCCGAACCCTAGCCTGCTCTCAACGTGGCTAGGGCTACTGACTTCGGTGGCCAGTCTCATGAGCATACGCGATCTTGTCGAAGAGTTCATTGCTCTTCGAAATCCACCCCTTGGGGCAGATTGGCCGATAGTGTTTCAACACGCTTCGGAGGGTGAGCTCCGAACTCTAGGTAAGACTTTGACTCTCCTGCAATAACATGTTAGATGAAGAAATAACATACTTATAATATGTTACCTTTTTTCAGCGGCTCCACTAGCGTTAGCCCCAGAGCAGATAGCTTGGGCCATCGAACGGGTCCTCGGAGCCCCTACGGTGGCTAAAAGGCAGAAGAGGATGGAGCTGGTGGGGAGCTGGTAGTGCTCCAACAGGGTGTGGAGAGCCCTAGGAATGGTGCCTCCTCCTCTACTGGATTTTAACCCGGCCGAAGTGGCCCCTCAGAAGAGGAAAGCCGTCGCCGAGCCTCCGAAGAAGTCCGAGAAAACCCCCATCAAGAAGGGGAAAAAGGTAGTGAAGATCCCTCCTCAACTGACCCCTGCTTCGTCCGCTTCGTCCTTGGGCATTCGGAGCTCGTCTTAGGAGGACTCTGGGAGCAAAGGCTCCGGAAGCAAGGGCTCCGACGTCCAACTGGCGAAGGCCTTTGAGAACTACCTCCTGGAAGGCGATGATGATGAAGAAGGGGCCCAACCGAAGCTTCTTCTTGGGAGGCTATGGAGGCAGACACGACACATACTCCAGCGCCCGTTGTTGTGAGCTCGGAGCCGGAGACTGTCGCCCCCAACTCACCCGTAGCTGGGGTGATCATGGCAGAGGTTGCGGCTACAGCGGCAACTACACCGTAGAGGACTTCGGGGGACGACCTCGACGAGATTCTCCGGATGTACGAAGTCCTGGAGGACCCGACCATTTTACCTCAAGGTGCCTCCGAAGGTTTACTTCGAATCTTTTTCTTTGGTCAATTCCTGCAACAATTTTTACTCGTAAATGTTCACCAAATACCTTGATTCTGTAGGTACATCGAAGGGCGACGAAGCCCCGGCTGCAAACGAATCTCCAGCCTCTTCTGGGGTTGCGGCTCCGATGGACACCTTGGCTCCACTGGGCACCCCGGCTACGGTGGCAAGGGCCGTTTCTACCGACGCGGCTTTGGTGGCAGGGGCCATCCCTGCCGACGTGGCTCCAGCCGAAGGGGCAGCCGCCGAAGATGGATCCACCTCTACCGGAGTCGGGCCTCCCGCCATCATGCCGGGGAGGGGAAAAATCATGTCAAGCCTTGGACTTCCTCCCGCTCCAACGACAACACCCTCTTCCAACGAGCCTTCGGCAAGCAATTCGGAGGAAGAGGCAACGATAGATGATCGCCAAGATCTGTCTTGGCTTCCTCTGCTGGCTCCTTTCTTGGAGCAACGGACGGGCCTCCGGACGCTTATGGAGCCTTTGGCGGAGAAAGGCCAGGAAGTCGCTAACTCCGACTTGGTCTCCGTTTTGAGCGAAGCGAGGGCCCCGGAGCTTAACATAACCATCGAAAGAGATGCCCTTCAGGTATAAGAAGTACCATGAATATTTTTAATTAGCACATGTAAATACCTGGTACTTACTTGTTCCTCTTGCAGCAATTTGTCCTTGCTAGAGCGGCAGCGACTTCCAATGAAGTCGAAACTAACCGACTTATGAGGAAGTTTACCACCCTCCAATCTGTGCTTAAAGACTCCAAAGAGAAAACACTTCGGTTGGAGGAAGAGGTCCTCGAAGAACGGAGGGCTAGGGCCGAAGCCGATGAAGCCCTCTGACTCTAAAGGCAGAACAGCGACACACTCTGGACTTCAGCCCAAGAAGCTGAAGTCGAGTGCTTGGTGCTCCGAGCGGAGGTCGAGAAGCTCCGGCAGGCGGCGGCTACTTCGAGCGCCCAACTGGTAGAGCTCCAAGCCTCTCTTAAGCAAGCGATGGCCTCGAAAAGCTCCTTGCTGTCTCAGATGGCCGAAGTGTCTGCTACTGCTGCGGTGTTGGAGGCGGTAGAGAAGAAGAATGCTATTATAGCAGAACGTACCTTGGATGCCCTTCAGGGTACCTTGGAATATTTTGGCACTATGTGCCCTTCGTCTTCTACTGCGGCCTGCGAGTCCCTCGACCGGAAGCTGAAGAGGATTCAAGTGGCTACGTCGCTGACGATGGGCTCCTGCGTCCGGTATGGAGAGATCTCTGGATAGTGCGCTGGAATTGGAGTTCTCCGTCACCTCGAAGCCCTTCGGATTCCTATCGCTCCGATCAGGGGTTCGACACCCGGAAGCTTTGCCTCCGAGAACTTGTTGCATCCTTCGCCAGATGTAGCCTCGGCTTGGGAAGTTTTCCGGTCAACCTGGGCGCCTTGTAGGACCAAAAGTAGCGACCAGAAGGGGGGTGAATGGGCGCCTTAAAAATTCTTGCGAATTAATGGCCTTACCCAATACCCAACGCACCTCGACTAACAACCAGTAGAATCTAGAAGATCTAAACCAAGAAAATAATCTAGCCTACAAACAACGAGTGACCTAGAAATAAGGACACCAAAACAATGCTTATAGGCAGATTAGTAGAATATTTGAAGACATGGTCAAATCAAGCCTCACACAAATAGATCATCACATAGGATTAATTTAAGTGCACGTAAAATAAGGAGAAACAGTCACTGTTCAAGAATTTCTTTTGATCCAAAGACTGTCGAAGAAAGTTTGAGGTATTCGTTCAAAGTCACACTGCAGTTTTCGAAGTAAGCAGGTTTCGGAACCAGCAGAAAACTTACTTCAGACTTCGAAGAGCAAACTTCGAAACCTGCCAAAGCTAACAGGTTCAAAGTTACCCAAAAAGATGAGGCTTCGCAAGAACCTTCGCTAGGCACTCTGAACCCAGCCAAAATACTCTGCTACCATGCTTCGAATAACGAAGTTCATCAGGTACAGAAAACGCCGTCGAAGACGAGGGCTGAGTAACACCTGACCGAACCACGTGAGACTAGAAAAGAACCTCCGGACTGACACCTTCGCAATGATGCTCTAAGCCAAACCTCTACACGATTCAACGAACCTTCGTGTAGGACTTCGTTGTGTTCCCTAGAAGCAACACAGAGTATTCTGTACATGTTTTCCCATGCGAACGAGTTGTTGAGATCTCTGCATTACTCAAAAGCAAGATACTCAAGTACTCCTTTGAAATTTTCGTGCCTAACACAAGACAACTAGCAAAAAGTAGCTATGCTCAAGAAACCAGAAATATACTATCAAAAACTAGGGGTTGATACTGTGCATCTCGGGAGCAAAGAAAAACTTCTGCACGCAAACGCTAGTAAACTTAGCAGCTGCAAGCTAGCTCTGGACTGCTTCTGAAAAGTTCAAATAGCATAGCCTGCTGGCTAGCAGTTCTAGAACTAGAAGCCTAGAGGCCTAGGAGCTACTTTGCCTCTGCAACAATAGGCGCAAAGAATAAAAAAACAAAGATCAACCGGCAGGAAGAAACTCAAGATCAGAACTACGCTGGCGCACACAGATAAAAAATAGCTAGACACGCAAAACGAGGTAACCAAGAAATAGATTCACAGCGTGATGTTCAATGACTGAGAGAGGAATAATAGAACCTGATGTGGAGATTTCACTATCAGTCGAAGAAACAAAACTTGATGAACCCGTGAAGAACAGTGGCGGCGCACATAGGGAAACCGAGAAAATGACCCAATCTTTGATTAGAAAAGTGATTTCAGTAAAAAGGTGACCTAACCCTAGGGATTGGGGCCCTATCTATAGGCAGCCCAATTAGCCTAGAATATTCCACTAGACCCTTAGGGTTTTTTACAGACCCTGAAATAAATGGCAAAGACAAAACTGCCCTTAGGATATTTTTACAGACTCGACTGACTGACTGTGGGCCTAAGGACAAAATAGTAAACTCCTATTTACAGATGACTTATCCGGAAGTGGAGCTTTCGTAGCGACTACGGCTTCGCCTCTGAACAGTCTGATGCGAGATCAGCGGTTGTCAGTTTTGCGCTGAAACTGACAAAGTGTCCACCGACTATGCACCAGGTACCTGGATTGGGCCGGCCCGATTACGCAGCTCTCTCAGCCCGGCAATCACTCACGGTCCGTGTACCTGAGTCAAACCTAGTCAACAGCCCAGTGGATCCTTTGCTGCTCCTAGCCTATGTACCCGGATTGGGTCAGCCCGACTTCGCGGCCCCTCTGCCCGACAGTCGCTCGCTGCCCGTGTACCTGAGTCACATGTGGCCCAGATACAGTAGGTCTTCTCCTCTTTTCAGTCCTCTTTGACTACCGTTGACAATGACTCATCACATCTGGAGCCATGAGGCCCACGCTCTTCAGCATGGCTCCTCAATCTCCCCCTTGATGAGTGCATTGTCAACACTTCTCTTCATCAGCTCTCTAGTACCCGCGAACACATGTGGAAACATGAAAACAAAGCACAATAAAACAGAGAAGAAGAAAATAAAATAAAAGTTTAACCCTAATGACCAAAAGCCGAACAAAAGCAAGAAACAGTCATTATGGTTAACCAAAAGTAAAAGCTCAAAACGAGTGCAATCTCAGAATCATCAGCAAGGATATCAAAAGAGTAAGGACAAACGGGACAAAAACTCCCTGACAAAAACTCCCCCTGAAACAAATCCGAGAGAAAGCCAAAACTCCCCCTTAAACTCTTCTCGCAAAATTTCTCCCCCTTGTTGACAACTGAACTCATCAAGCGAGACTAAATGAACTCTAAAAAGGCACAGGCTCCCCCTGAAATGCAACTCCCCCTCAAAATATGCAATGAATGCAGCTGGGTGCAGGTGAAGTGTAGTAAGCATGCTTCTTAGATATGATTGACTGCAATTACAACATCTAATAAGTATAGCAAAATACATACTGTCTAAGACACATGGCATGATTAGTGCAATAGATGATATCTAAAGAAAGTCATTAGCACGCATTTTTCAATTTTTGCAAACAAAAGTATCACCACATTTTCCAGTTGACAAGCAAGGTAAATCATGAGATGCAGAAGCTAACTGATATCTACCAAGATAAGCATTGTCCAAAACCAAGTGCTTCAGCATACTTGTTATCTTTTTAAATTTTAGGCTTTTTCTTTTTCCTTTTTCATTTGTGCCAGGGGTTATTTGCATGTCAAACCTTATGCTGACCGACCAAGTCAAGCCTATGCTAGAACTGGACCATCAGAAGCTTAAGACATTGGTCTTGGCATACACTACATTGTCCTAGTTCATACCAAAGTGTATGGTAAGCGGTCCAGAACAATGCAATGTGACAAAGCAAACCCACCTGGATCTTTCCAAAGTATGCATAAAAAGGCATGAAATTTTCATTTTTCTGATTTTCATCGTTTTTATAGCACATTTCCATGTTTAAAGCATAAAGATGTCCATGTTGCATATCTGCAGCTAAGTAAGGATCTAGCTACAAGGCATGTAACAGATAGCAAAAGCACTCAACCTACTCATGCTAGTTACTGGAAGCAATGGTGATCATTTTTCAATTGTGAAGCATAAAAGCCATGCATATGACAGAGATCAGACATATCAAATGAACTGAACCAAAGCATGATCATCGACAAGTAATCAAAAGCATGTACCAGCTAGAATAAGTAAAGCAGTTCAATCATGTAACAGAAGCAAGATCAAAAGTGTGATATGTGAGTATGTATGATATGAACACACACACAAAGACTCAATAAAAGAGTAAAGAAGAAAGAAAAACTGACTCAAAATATCCTAAAAAGGATACACAACACCCAAATCCCCTCGTAAACGCTCAAAGGTAGACTGATCTAGGGGTTTGTTGAAAATGTCAGCCAACTAATGATGAGTATCAACCTGAACAAGGTCAATGACACCTTTCTCATATTGATCCTTCAGAAAGTGAAAGTGCACATCAATGTGTTTGGTTTTTGAATGGAGACAAGGGTTTTTCCCTACACTAATAGCACTGGTGCTATCGCAAAACATAGGAACTCTGGTAGGAAAGAACAACCCAAAATCTCGCAGAGTGGAAATCATCCAAACTAACTGTGAGCAGCAGCTAGCAGCAGCTACATACTCAGCTTCAGTGGTCAAAAGAGCAACTCCAGATTGCTTTCGAGAAGACCAAGATACAAGAGAAGAAACAAGAAACTGGCAGGTACCAGAAGTCGACTTGCGATCCAACCGGCACCCACCAAAGTCAGTGTCCGAAAAGCGAGATAAATCAAGAGATGATGATGCTGAATAATAAAGACCAAGATCGGGCGCATAGGTGAGATACCTAAAAATGCGCTTGACAGCCTACCGATGAGACGCGCGTGGTGAAGACTGGAAGCGCGCGCAAAGTCCCACGGCAAACTGTATGTCTGGCCTCGTCGCCGTCAAGTACAGTAGCAAACCAATCATCCCTCGAAACTCTCTCATTGACCTTGACGTCGCTCTCGTCCTTGTCCAGGCCCCCAGATGTGCCCATTGGGGTCATCTGAGGCTTCAGCTCTCCACCCAAGTCGAACTTCTTCAACATGTCTCGAGTGTACTTACCCTGGTGGATGAAAGTGTTGTCCTTTGTCTGCTTGATCTGGAGCCCTAAGAAGTACTTGAGCTCACCCATGAGGCTCATCCAAACTCGTTGTGCATCTGCTCAGAAAACTTAGACACAGGAATGTCAGTAGTACATCCAAAGACAATATCGTCCACGTAAATCTGAGCGACTAAAAAATCTGAAGCATCTCTGAGCAAGAAAAGAGTTTTATCCACATAACCCATCACAAAGCCCTTCCCCAACAAAAACTGCTTTAACCGGTCATACCAAGCCCTGGGGACTTGCTTCAGACCGTATAAAGCTTTCTGCAGCTTAAAAACATGTCGAGGAAAGTTAGGGTTCTCAAAACCGGGGGATGCCTAACATAAACCTCCTCCTCTATGTACCCGTTCAGAAAAGCACCCTTGACGTCCATTTGAAAAAGCTTAAAACCATTCGAAGTGGCAAAAGCTAAGAGAATGCGAATGGACTCAAGTCGGGCAACAGGGGTGAAAGTTTCTTCAAAATCAATACCCTCCTTCTAGCAAAAACCCTGGGCAACTAATCGAGCTTTGTTGCGCACCACAACCCCATCTTCACCTTGCTTGTTCTTGAACACCCACTTGGTGCCTATGGGGTTGCATCCAGGTGGCAGCTCAACCAGTGTCCAAACCCGATTGTGGACAAAGTTCTCAAGCTCTTCTTGCATGACATTAATCCAGTTTGAGTCAGAAAGAGCATGAGAAACGTCTCTGGGCTCAAAAGATGCAACAAAAGCAGATTCAGCAAACACAGCAAGAGAGTCAATAGAGGAACGCAAAGTCCTCTCAGACAAATCACTGATGATGAGCTCTGAGGGGTGATCACGCTGAACTGCTCGGGATCCCTGGTGATCTAAAGTCACCTCACCGGAGTCAGCAGCTGGCACCTCTGGACTCGACTGAGGGGGCTCGATCGAAATGGACGAAGTGATCAGAGGTCCGCCCTCGTCCTCAGTCGAAGTCTCAGAAGGTGTGGGTTCTGCAGGCGGTGCAGAAGGCCCACCCTCATCAGCAGCTGGAGCGTCATCATCTTCCTCGAAGTTGGACTCTCCGAGCTTGCCATCTCCAGAAGGCTCAAAAGAAGGAGTCAAAGAAGGCAAGGACTCATCAAAAGAAACCTTGCAAGTCTCGACAAGCTGCTGGGAGTCGAGGTTCCAAACACGAAAGCCTCGAGAATGCAAAGCATAACCAAGAAAGACTCCATCCCAGCAACGAGACTCAAACTTGTCCAAATGCCCTCCCTTCTTGAGCACAAAGCACTTTGCAGCCAAACGCTAGCAAGTGGCTCACCTTGGGCTGTCTGCCAAACCGCAACTCATATGAAGTCTTACATGGGTAAGCTCTAAGGAAAATGCGGTTGGCCAGATAGCAAGCCGTGTTCATGGCTTCAGCCCAAAAGCGCCTAGGAGTCCTGTGCTCATCGAGCATCATCCTGGCCATCTCGACTAGCTTGCGGTTCTTTTGTTCCACAACGCCGTTCTGTGGGGGAGTGTAAGGAGCAGAAAACTGATGGTCAAGACCCTGATCACTATAGAAGCTGACGAACTGAGAGTTCTTGAACTCAGAGCCATTGTCAGAGCGAATTGCTCGCATCCGACCATTGTTCTCATTCTTCAGCTTCAAAATCAGGTCATGAACAAAATGAAAAGTTTCATCCTTAGACTCCAAAAAGAAAACCCACGAAAATCGAGAAAAATCATCAACGATCACAAGCACGTACCACTTCCCACCGACTGAGCGTACCTGAACTGGACCGACAGTGTCCATGTGTAATAGCTCGCCCGGATACGAATTCATTACCTGAGTCACAGGTGAGTGAGAAGCGGCAACCATTTTCTCGTGACGACGGGGATGGCAAACTAGACCCTTCTCCATTTTAAGCTTGGGCAATCCTCGGATGAGGTCCATAGAGCTCAACCTGACTAGCAGATCAACACTCAAATGACCTAGCTCCAATGCCACTTCCAGAGCTCAGAGGAGGATCCAGCAATCAAACAGCGTGAAGGGCCAAAAGAACTAGAGAAGTCAATCCGAAAAACCTTACCAAAAGGCAAGATCTGGCAAATCAAAGACCCTCTAGAATCAATCACAGAAGAACTGCCCTTCTTAAAACGAACCTCCAAATTGAAGTTCAAATTTCCAACCAAAGCAACGTTCTTTAAAGAGAAATGGTCAGAGATGCGAATTGAGCCAATACCGTTTACCTTCCCTTGACCACTGTTCCCGAATGTGATGTACTCTTTGGAGCTCGGGGGAGTGAGACTAGAGAACCATCTGCGATGTCCCGTCATGTGGCGAGAGCATCCTGAGTCCATGATCCAAACGTCCTCCAGTCCCCGATCCTGCACAATCAGTGGTTGTAAGGGGAGCAAATGGTCTGGCACCGGGTTTAGCAAAAGAACTAAACCAGTGTCGAGCCATCTACTCAAAAGATGGAAAGCAGAAATCATCAGAAGAGTTTGGACCAAAATGATACTCAAAACGCGGTCCATGGTTCTGCCTAAAGCCTCGGCCATGAGGTCCAGGACCGTATCCAGAACGGCCTGGAGCTCTGTCGGAACGAACACCACCATCTGGAGCATGGGCATGAAAGTCGTCTCCTCTACCACCACCTACACGACGCGGCCTGGCCTCCAGCCTCTCCCCACGTCGAGGAACTCTCAATCTACCACCCTGCTGGTAGAACGGCTCCTGGCCACCACGAGCTCTCTCTGCTCTCTCAACCCGCTTCCTCCTGAAGCAAAACTCCGCAAGATGCCCGTCTCTCTAACAATACTCACAGTGGTAGGTGGGCTTCTTGGGATGTGGTTGAGGCTTGGGGTTCTTGGGCTTAGTGGTGTTTGGTGTAGTCTTCTTGGTGTGAGAGGGTCCAAGAAGAGAGTCAAGAGAAGTGTGGAGGTGTTTGGGCTTTGGAACCCAGATGGGCTTCTTGGGTGGAGCTTTGGGCTGTTCTTGGAACACACCATCCTTGGGCTGACTAGCCTGGAAAGACTCAGTGGAGTGAGTCTTGGGGTATCTCTGCTCAGGAGTCATTTTACTGCACTCCACTGCCCGGCTAATGGCACTGTCAAAGTCAACCTTGGTGTAGGTGTAGACTACCCCAAACCCATCCTGCCTCTTAAACTGCTAGATCATCATGTCGAGCTGTGGCTCTCTAGCACTGATCCAACTTAGGATAGAACGAAGGTAAACGTTTTCATTCTGGGCATCAGCTAGCTCCTCTCTCAAGGAAGCTAGAACCTCCACCTGAGACAAGAAGGTCTCACACTCTCTATCTACCTGGACAGACTTCTCGGCTTTCATCTTAATCAACTCTAGTCTAAGAGACAAGCAGTTCTCACAGACAGTGGGTGGAACTTACAGTGTCTCAAGCTCTAGCCTAGTCTGTGCCAGCTCAGCTCTCACTCTCTCCAAATCACCCAAATGCTCATCGCCCTTGGCTTTCAGCTCAGCTAAACTAGCTAGATGAGATGGGCAATCAGCACAGGGCACGACGACAGTGGCTTGAGCATCTTTCAGCTCCAGCTGAGCTCTTTCAAGCTCAGTGGCCAAAGCATCCCTCTCATCAACTCTTTCTGTGTACCTGGACTTCAGAGTCGACAGGTCACCCAGAAGCACCTCACACTTTGGACACTCACTGCTATCACCCAAGCAAGGAGAAGAAGATAGACTCTTAATTCTGCCGTTGGCCATGGCAAGCTCACTCTCTAGTTCGTCTATCCTCTTCTTAGCCCCTCTAAGCAGTTTTTCCCAATATTTTAACTCCTGACGATTGCTTTCAAGTAAATCAACGATTTCACGTTCATAAGATGATACCTTTTCATTATCGTCGTCGTCAGAGTCATCGGAGGAGCCCTTATCTTCCTTATCCCCAAGAGTCATTGACTAGAAGCTCTTGCGAGATCTTCGGCGTTGATGTGAGCGGCTCTTCGGTCTGTCCCCAAAAGCCATGAAGCATAGGCCTACCGGATCATCCTTGTCCTTCCCCTTCCTGATGATGATCTCCTCATCGCTTGAGCTTGATGAAGAGGAAGAAGACGTGGACCGCTTGGAGTAGCTCTTCTCCATTTTGGCGAAGAAGGCCTTGTCGCGCTTCTTGTTCTGACGACGGTAGTCCTTTAGGGCCTTTCTGAAAAATCTGGTCTTTGGCTTTCCCTTGGTGAAGGAGGAGTTGTCGTGCTTGCCGGAGTCGTGGAAGCCACCACCGGTGCCCTTCTTGTGACCATTACGCTTGGGGCAGTCGGCGATGAAGTGTCCTGGGTCACCACACTCAAAGCACCCAGATTTCATGCCGTGTCTTTTGAACATTCTCTTGTCATAAACATGACACACCTGGTTGTTAAAAAGACACTAGTCATCATCTCCTAACGACTTAAGCTGGTCCTCAGTGATAGACATCAAAGAGAACCCAACACAACTCACAGAGGAGGGGTCAACAGATGGTGTAGCAAGGGCCAGGGACTTTGATCCAGAGCCAGTGAGATTTGATATCAACTAGGTATCAACCTCAGTGGCCTTCAGCTTGCTAAACAACTCAGAAATGGTCAAGGTATCATAGGATGTGCTCTCAATGATAGAGGATACCATGATCTCCCAGATCTTAGGCTCCAAGGTATGGAGAACCTTGAGCGCCTGCTCATGATCTGAGACTAACTGAACACCCTCAGCCTTGTTGGCCCGAAGCTTGTTTATAATCGATTGAAAACGACCAAACAACGCTTCAACAGATTCACCCGGCTTCTATGTGAAATTTTTGTATTCACACTGGTAGGTCTGATAGAGCCGAGCCTTGACCTGGGCTGTCCCCTCATGGTGTGCCTAGAGGGTAGCCCAGATCTCTCTAGCAGTTGTGAGATGGCTTACTCGCTCAAATTCAGTGGGACCTAAGCCAGAAAACAAAATGTTCACCACTTTTTTTGTTCAGATGTTGGGCGATAATATTAGGAGAATTACGCTCAGCAACTAGCAATATGGTGAAAGTAGCGTGAACACAAATGTCCCAGATGTTTGAGCTTTGGCTCATGAGATAGGCTCGCATGCGAGTCTTCCAATAATTATATCCATAAGCTTCCAAGGACGGGACCTTTCCAGGAGACGTCATGACCACTACTGGGGTTTAGAACCGGTTAAGGTATGGAAAAACCCTAACCAGGATCTGATACCACTTGTAGGACCGAAAGTAGCGACCAGAGGGGGGTGAATGGGTGCCTTAAAAATTCTTGCGAATCAATGGCCTTACCCAATACCCAACGCACCTCGACTAACAACCAGTAGAATCTAGCAGATCTAAACCAAGAAAATAATCTAGCGTACAAACAACCAGTGACCTAGAAATAAGGACACCAAAACAATGCTTATAGGCAGATTAGCAGAATATTTGAAAACATGGTCAAATCAATCCTCGCACAAATAGATTATCACATAGGATTAATTTAAGTGCACCTAAAATAAGGAGAAACAATCACTGTTCAAAAATTTCTTTTGATCCGAAGACTGTGGAAGAAAGTTCGAGGTATTCGTTCAAAGTCACACTGCAGTTTTCGAAGTAAGCAGGCTTCGGAACCAGCAGAAAACTTACTTCAGACTTCGAAGAGCAAACTTCGAAACCTGCCGAAGCTAATAGGTCCGAAGTTACCCAAAAAGATGAGGCTTCGCAAGAACCTTCGCTAGGCACTCCGAACCCAGCCAAAATACTCTGCTACCATGCTTCGAATAATGAAGTTCGTCAGGTACATAAAATGCCGTCGAAGTCGAGGGCTGAGTAACACCTGACCAAACCACGTGAGACTAGAAAAGAACCTCCGAACTGACACCTTCGCAATGATGCTCTAAGTCAAACCTCTACACGATTCAATGAACCTTCGTGTAGGACTTCGTTGTGTTCCCCAGAAGCAACACAGAGTATTATGTACACGTTTTCCCATGCGAACGAGTTGCTGAGATCTCTGCATTACTCAAAAGCAAGATACTCAAGTACTCCTTTGAAATTTTCGTGCCTGACACAAGACAACTAGCAAACAGTAGCTATGCTCAAGAAACCAGAAATATACTAACAAAAACTAGGGGTTGATACTGTGCATCTCGGGAGCAAAGAAAAACTTCTGCACGCAAACGCTAGTAAACTGAGCAGCTGCAAGCTAGGTCTAGACTACTTCTGAAAAGTTCAAATAGCATAGCCTGCTGGCTAGTAGTGCTAGAACCAGAAGCCTAGAGGCCTAGGAGCTACTTTGCCTCTGCAACACTTGGCGTAAATAATAAAAAAACAAAGATCAACCAGCAGGAAGAAACTCAAGATCAGAACTACGCTAGCGCACACAGATAAAAAATAGCTAGACACGCAAAACGAGGCAACCAAGAAATAGATTCACAGCGTGATGTTCAATGACTGAGAGAGGAATAATAGAACCTGATGTGGAGATTTCTCTATCAGCCGAAGAAACAAAACTTGATGAACCCGTGAAGAACAGTGGCAGCGCACACATGGAAACAGAGAAAATGACCCAATCTTTGATTAGAAAAGTGATTTCAGTAAAAAGGTGACCTAACCCTAGGGATTGGGGCCCTATTTATAGGCAGCCCAATTAGCCTAGAATATTCCACCAGACCCTTAGGGTTTTTTTACAGACGCTGAAATAAATGGAAAAGACCAAACTGCCATTAGGATATTTTTACAGACTCGACTGACTGACTGTGGGCCTAAGGACAAAATAGTAAACTCCTATTTACAGATGACTTATCCGGAAGCGGAGCTTTCGTAGCGACTATGGCTTCGCCTCTGAACAGTCCGATGCGAGATCACCAGTTGTCAGTTTTGTGCCGAAACTGACAAAGCGTCCACCGAGTTTGCACCAGGTGCCCGAATTGGGCCGATCCGATTCCGCAGCTCTCTCAGCCCAGCAATCACTCACCGCCCGTGTACCTAAGTCAAACCTGGTCAGAAGCCCAGTGGATCCTCTACTGCTCCTAGCCCATGTACCCGGATTGGGCCAGCCCAACTTCGCGGCCCCTCTTCCCGACAGTCGCTCGCTGCCCGTGTACCTGAGTCACATGCGGCCCAGATACAGTAGGTCTTCTCCTCTTTTCAGTCATCTTTGACTACCGTTGACAATGACTCATCACATCTGGAGCCATGAGGCCCATGCTCTTCAGCATGGCTCCTCACGCCTCTAACTTCGTCGGCTCCAGCACCTCCTGCTCCGCCAACCGACCCGCAGGTCTAGCTCATAGAGCACTTAATTATGTATAAGAAATCTTGTAAAGCCCCTTGCATTAATGAAAAGTTTATAAACAAAGGACTTGTTTGGGTGTTTTATTCTTTTAGGTTCTATCATGTCTTTCAGAAACTGACTTCGAAATACTGGAAATTAACGAAGGGCTCCGGAAGTAGTGGTCAATCCTTGAGAGCTTAAGGCCTTACTGCCGTTCTCGCTTCTCTGTTCCTCACGGAGATAAAGGAGAGGTAACCCTCGAAATTTTTCAAGAAGTCTAAACTTACATCAAGAAAGAGGAAAAGGAGAAGACATCTTCATCCTCCGAACATATAGATTGGTCTGACTCGGAGTATCAGGCCGAAGACCCTGTGGAGACTAACTCCGAAAGACTTCTGACTTGGGCCGAGCTTCAAGAGGAGCAGAAGAAACTTTGAGCCTCGAAGAAGAAGAGAAGCACCCAAACTAAAAGGACAATCTCGACAGCTTCGAGCTCCGAAGGTCAAAGTAGCCGTAGAGGTAGCTCTAGAGGCCGAAAGGGTGTCCGATTTTACTTAGGCATGGACCAAAATTTCTCTTGATGTAAAAGAATGACAAATTAATATGAATTGCACCGGAAGCATCTTGTTTGTTCTTTACCCTCCTACCCCTCCTTGTGGGTGGGGGACCTTACGTGTTGCAAAAAGGTCCATCGGACACAATGACGTATACAACAATCCAATGCTTCGCACAACACTTAATAACCATATTTTACCTTTTCGTAGAGTTCTTCGAACATAGGTTCGTATTGTGATTTTTGTAAGTTTCGGAGCTGAATCTATATTTGCAGGATCCTATACTAGTCTCTTAAGACTTTAAAAGTGTCTCATTGGCCGGAGCCTCGAAACCTTATTGCTTGGTCACCTTCGACTCTTTTACAGATGCTTCGAACTCGGAGGCCGAAAATCTGTTTATTTTTAAAGTCCTTAGACCCTTCTACGGATCCTAACAGGCTGGAGCCTGGAATCCGTAGGCTGGCCACCTTCAGCTCTTTTACAAATACTTCGAACCTTGAGGCCGGAAATCTGTTCTTTTAAAGTCCTTAGACTCTTCTACGGATCCTAACAAGCCAGAGCCTGGAATCCGTAGGCTGGCCACCTTCGGCTCTTTTACAGATACTTCGAACCCGGAGGTCAGAAATCTGTTCTTTTAAAGTCCTTAGAGTCTTCTACGAATCCTAACAAGCCAGAGCCTGGAATCCGTAGGCTGGCCACCTTCGGCTCTTTTACATATACTTCGAACCCGGAGGGCGGATATCTGTTCTTTTAAAGTCCTTAGACACTTCTACGGATCCTAACAAGCCGGAGCCTAGAATCCGTAGGCTGTCCACCTTCGGCTCTTTTACAGATACTTCGAACCCAGAGGCCAGAAATCTATTCTTTTAAAGTCCTTAGACTCTTCTACGGATCCTAACAAGCCGGAGCCTGGAATCCGTAGGCTGGCAGCTAAGCCCTTGAACCCATGGTTCTCAGGCTATTGCCCGGGTCCTTAGAAAGATGCTTGACTCCGCAAGCATCTCCGTCCTCCTGATGCGTCCATCAGGAGTAAGGGATATTCGAAGAGCAAACAAGATTGGACCCTCCACTTTATTTAGAAAAGGAATTTTTAAAAGTGATTACAAGGAGCCCTAAGTGTAGTAACGCTTAAGGTGCTCCGCATGCCATGCATGTTTCAATTCTTCCCCTTCTAAATTAGCTCATTTAAACGATCTGGGGAGCCCTGAGCGTAGGATAATATATGGTCCTTCCCATTTATTTCCTAGCTTCCCCGGGGCTATTACACTTCGCAAAACTAAATGACCTGGTCTAAGCTCGTTCAGCTTTATCTTCGGGTCATACCATGTTTTTGTTTGGTCTTGGTACTTCGTCAGATTGGCGATAGCTCGAAGCCTTGTTTCTTCTGACAAGTCCAGCGAAGTGTTCCTCTCATCTTCGTCTCCGGGTTGCACTACACGAAGGGATCCACCCCTGAGCTCCGTAGGAGTCATGGCCTCATCTCCGAATAGTAGTCTAAATGGGGTAAAGCCTGTGGATCTGGCTTGAGTCGTCCAAATGGACCACAAAATCTTGGGAAGCTCTTTGACCCATAGCCCCTTGGCCAACCCGACAATCCTTCGATTCAGGCCAGAGAGAATATTCCCGTTGGCTCGCTCGACAGCTCCGTTGGACTGTGGATGGCGCACTGCTACGAAGCATAACTTAATGCCCAGTTCTTCACAAAATTCTTTGAATGTGTCAGCTTCGAACTGGATTCCATTATCCACAATTAGCTCCCTTGGTACTCCGAACCTGCATATAATATTTTGCCAGAAAAATTTTTGCACATTCCTTGAAGTGATAGCAGTCAAGGGTTCTGCTTCGACCCACATGGAAAAATATTCGATTGCTACCACTGCAAACTTCAAGCTGCCTTTGGCCATTGGAAAAGGGCCGATGAGGTCCATACCCCACCGAGCCATTGGCCATACCGGGGAAATAACTTGAAGTGGTACTAGCGGACAGTGGCTTCGTCTTCCCATCCACTAGCATCCTTGGCAGGTTCGAACCAACTCATCCGCATCTCTTACAATTGTCGGCTAGTAGAGCCCCTGCCGTAGTGTCTTGCCTGCTAGAGTGCGCGGGGCTAGGTGTCTTCCACATAAACCTTCGTGAATGTCCCGAAGTATGCCTTTGCCTTCAGGTTGGGAGATGCACCGGAGTAGAGGAGAACAAACCCCGACTTTGTACAACATTCCATTGACAAGCTTATAATTTCGAGCCCTTGCTTGTAACCTTCGGAAATCCGGACCCTCTGAAGAATCTGTGCTACCTTGCAAGATATCCATTATCGGAGGCCGCCAATCTGCAGCTAGATTGCAAAGGACTTCTGCGGAGGGTAATTGATTGATTGCAGGCTTGACTAGTTCTTCATAAAAAGCACCCTCCGGGAGGTCCAACGCTCCAGCTGCAGCTTTTGCTAGAATGTCTGCAAGTTGATTATCTGCTCGAGGGATACTTCGATCAGAAAATCCTTTGAATGTTGCTTCAGTCTTGTGGATTTCCTCCAGGTACTTCGCTAGATGTGGGTTCTTTGCTTGAAAGCTTTTGTCAACATGCCCTGTGACGACTTGGGAATCTGTTTGTAATTATTATCCTTGCTGCTCCAAGTGCCTTTGCCTTTTGGAGGCCTAGCAGGATCCCTTCATATTCTGCGATATTATTGGTGGTCTTAAAGTTGAGCCTCGCAGAATACATGGCCTTTTGCCCTGACAGTGATATAATTACCGCTCCAACTCTGGCACCAGATGCCTGATAAGCTCCGTCAGAAAATATTGTCCATAAACCCTCGGAGGGCTCCTCCGAAGCCCAAACTGCAGATGGATTCCACTCTGCTATGAAGTCAGCTATGATTTGGGATTTGATAGTTGTTCTTGACGTGAAGGAAATTCCGAAGGGGGCTAGCTCGACAGCCCATTTTCCGATCCTACCCGTAGAATCTTTGCTTCAGAGCATATCACCAAGAGGGTATGAGGTAGGAACGATTAGGTTATGCGCCATAAAGTAATGCCTTAGCTTCCGCGAGGCCATTACCAGGGCATAAGCAAATTTCTCGAGCTCAGAATATCTTATCTTTGCTCCGGAAAAAGCTTCTGAAACAAAATAAACTGGGTTTTGCATAAGCTTTCCCTTAAGATCAACTTCCCTGACCAGTACTGTACTTACTGTGGAGCCTGTTGCTGCAAGATAAAGGAGAGGTGTTTCCTCCGGGAGGGGCACAGTAAGTGTTGACAGGCTTCCGAGGTATGCCTTAATATCATCGAAGCTCTTCTCGCACTCCGGCGTCCAGTTAAAACTTTCGGACCCCTTTAGGGCTTTGAAAATTGGAAGGCTTCATTCTGCTGACCTGGCTAGGAATCTACTAAGAGCTGCGAGCCTTCATGCTAGCTTCTGGACTTGCTTCAAATTTTCTAGTGGAGCCATTCTTTGTAGTGCACTTATCTGCGTTGGACTAGCTTCGATTCCCCTGCTCGAAACTAAGTACCCTAGCAGTTTTCCTACTTGCGCCCCGAATATACATTTTTCAGGGTTGAGGCGTACTCCACATGCTCGGAGGCTCTCAAACGTTTCAGCTAAGTCTAGACTATGTTGGTGCTTTTGAGCACTCTTTATTACAATGTCATCCATATAGGCTTCGACATTCCGGCCTATTTGGTGACATTGAGCCTTAGCTATTAAACGTGAAAATGTGGCTCTGGCATTCCGCAAGCCAAAAGGCATTCTTACATAACAAAATACCCCGGATGGAGTTATGAAACTTGTCTTGGCTTCGTCTTCACGCTTTAGCCAGACTTGATGATACCCAGAATAAGCATCGAGGAAGCTTACAATTCGGAGCCGACTGTGGAATCCACCAGTTGGTCTATTTGGGTCATAGGGTAGGGGTCTCGCGGGCATGCTTTATTTAATGAAGTAAAGTCGATACACATGCGCCACTTGCTCGAGTCCTTTTTCCTGACAAAAACAGGGTTTGCCAACCACTCGGTATGGGCTACCTCCCTGATGATGCCAGCCCTTAACAATTTTTCTACTTCGATCTTAGCGAGGCCTGCCCTTTCCGCAGACAGCTTTTGGAGCCCATAGCGCACTGGCCTAGCCTTCGGGTTGATGAGCAAGCTATGCTCGGTGATACTCCGATCAACCCCGGTGATGTCTTCGTCAGTCCAGGCAAATACGTCTGTTGGCGTAAAAGATTACGCTAACAGGTTTCTGTAGAAAAGAAACTAACAAACGAAGTGTTTGCGAAGCAAACTGTTCCAAGCCTCCGAAAGGATAATAGCTTAGAATAGTTCGAAAGTGTGTATTGATTCACTGGTAATCGGTCCTCATTACAGGGTAAAATGGGGGGTATTTATAGGCCTAAATATTAAGGAAAAGACCTATTTACCCCTCTATTACAACCGACATTAAGGAAACTATGCGGTTTCCTTAATAGGGCTAAAAATGGTAAAAGACTAATCTAATAGGATAAAAGATAAGTCTTCCATCTTAGCTGGCAGAAAAGATCCTGAAGGGCTTTGGTTCGAAGACATACTTCGAACCAGTGCTTGTCTTCGGGCTTCGAACCAGGTTCCGAGCATCTTCGAAGAAGGTCTTCGGACAATCTTCGAACTAGTTGGCTGTCTTTGTGCTGCTTCGGCAATAACCCCGAAGAGGAGATATTTTCCCCCAACAGTAGCCCCTCGAATACGCTTCTCCGTTCGACCTGTAACGTTAGGAGAGCAGTATACGGAAAGAAAAGATAACCGATCATAGGGGTTATTGATTTTTGTTTTATCTCCGAAATACATGAAGATATGAACTTCGAATCAGTCATAAGGTAATTATTTTTCGAACTACCTTAGAACCGATTCAGGAAGTTCGAAAGTCCTTTTAGACTTAGAAAATATAACCGTTAGTTTCTGTTTCTAACGGAGTTATATGAAGCGTTATTTTCGGAGGAAAATAACAAGCGGGAATGCGAAAGGGCAGAGCCCAAACGGTAACAAACGGAAAGTTTTAGGCTATAAATAAAGAACTCTAGAACTTACTCGATTACCTTTTCACCGCTCGCTCCCAGTCAAAAGCCTCTTGAGTTCTTGAGTTCTTGAGCCTTAACTTTCGAGTTCTTGAGCCCTAGTTCCCATTCTCTCAAGTTGATCCAGCAATTGCGATGGCGAAAACCAAAGGCTCTGCACCTCCTTCGACCTTGGCTCGTCAACAAGCGGCTGCGGCGGCGGCAGCGGCAACAATGGCGGCGACGTCTTCGATGCAGGCGACAACTTCCATGGCGGCAAAGGGAAAAAATCCTCAAATCCCCGATGTCCAAGGTCTGTGCCCACCCTCAACCAAGTACTTGGATCAATCTTTTGAGTTGGGGCGATCTACCTGCAAGAAAGAATCTTTGGCAATCACAGCGGGGGGAAATATTAGTAATGGAGTTATGATTCGGAAGCCGGGCAAAGAATCAATTCCATCACCGAGACCCGGAGAAGTTGTGGTGTTCGAAGCTTTTTTCGAAGCGGGCTTGGGCCTCCCGGCTGTAGATTTTTTAGCCGAAGTACTTGACTTGTTTCACGTAACCCTCCCCCAGCTGTCTCCGAATGCTGTAGCCAGACTAGCTATATTCGAGTGGGCACTGAGGGCCGAAGGTTGTGAGGGGAGGGCTGAAATCTTCGCTGCGCTGCATAGAGCGACTTGTCAGCCAAAGACCTTCGTAGGCTCCGGAGGTGAGAAGGTGGTAGTTTCCTTCGGAAGCATCAATTTTAGGCTTCGTGATGAATATGCCCTGCAATTTCCTGCTAAGGCCACCAATGCCAGATGGTACACCGATTGGGTTCTAAGGTGGTTTTATGCCGAAGTTGGAGTGGGTAATCCTCTGGCCGGTCCCCTCAAGGAAATTCAGTTCCGGAAGGAAGCCTTAGTGCAACCCGACGAAGGCCAACTCGAAGCTCGCCTCAACTTGCTTCAGAAAATCAGCAAAAGGTTGAGCATGCGGGACTTAGCTGAAGAGTTCATCGGACTTCAAATTCCTCCGTTGATGGCCAACTGGCCTATCGCCTTCGAAGATGACTCGGAAGGCGGTCTTCGTAAGATAAACTATACTTCGAGCCCCGCAGGTAACTTCGAAACCAACATGCATAATACATATTTACTTCGAAGAAAGATTAACTTGAGTTATTTTTTAGCTTCTTCAGCCCCTATTACTTCAGAGCAAATTATAAGGGCTTCGGAGAAGATCTTGGGTGCTCCAACTCCGTCAGAAAAGGAATGGCGAATCAAATTAGTCGGAAGTTGGGAGCGTTTTAACAGAGTATGGGGAATGTTAGAGTTAACTCCGCCCCCTCTGATGGACTGGGTGCCTCAAGAGAAAGGACCCAAGAAGAGAGTAGCCGAAGCTGGAGCCTCCAGCTCCGCAAAGACTCCGACGAAGAAGGTGGCTCGGAAGCCGAAAAACCTCGCACCTTTGAGCTCAAGAGCTTCGGCTTCTAGCTCTAAAGAAGACGAAGGTATTTTATTAGTAAAATTAATTGACGAGGATGCGGCTCAACAAAGTATTCACATTGAAGACACTGCAGGTATTCCGGAGCTTCAAGCCAACATCGAAGAAGTAAGAGCTCCGGATACTCAAGAAGATCAAAATGAAGCCCCTATGGGTGTGAATGAAGCCGAAGTGCCTGCGAACATACCGGAGTCTGGAGACAATGTTGATCAACCAATGACTTCGGTAGTTCAAGAAGACATAACTCAGGCCGAAGTTTCAGTGGATGAAGGGGGAGTCGAAGTCACTGTGGCTTCGATTCTCGAAGAAGTAACGAGGGCTCTTCAGGACGATGTTCCTGTAGTTCAAGATTTAACGGCCGATTCGGATGAGGACTACATTTATGATCCTCCGATCAGCCCGGTGCTCGATATTCCAGATAATATCGAAGGTAAATTTTGCTTAATTCTTATCAATTTTTGCAAAATTATACAATGTGTAATATTTTTGGTTTTTCAGAGCCTCCTGTTGTCGAAGTATCCCTCGAAGATACAACTCTAAGACCTTCGACAACTTCGGGGCCGCAACCGGGAGTTGCTCTACCGGGGCCTGGAAGAGGAAAAAGACACATCGAGCCCCTCCCAGCTCAAGGATCGACTTCATCTGAGTCAACGGACGAAAGTGAATCGACTGAGGGGGGGCCATCTTCTGAAGTTCCAAAGGCCTCGGAAGAAACCTCCGGACCTTCGCTAAGCAGGGCTGACCAGAAAGCTTCAAAACTGCTTCCTCTCATAACTCCTTTTTTGGAGGAGAAAACCGGACTTGGGACTTTGGTTAAACCTTTGGGTGAAGCCAGTCGCCAAGTCGGGGAAACAGAACTGGTAGCCCGTTTAAGCAGAGTGAAGGGTTCGGAGCTTAACCTTGCTGTGGAAAGAGCAGCTTATCAGGTATAAAGCATCTTCGAACCAAATAATGAATTATATATGAATAATTTCTTATTCTAGTTTTTCTTTTTCTTAGCAAGCAGTCTTAGCCCGCGCTGCAGCTTTGTCGAATGAAAACGAAATTGCTCAACTTCGGGAAGAGAACGAAACTCTTCAAAGAAATCTTAACTTCTCCGAAGGTCGAGTATCTCAAATGGACAATGTGATAATAGCAGAGCGAAGAGCTAGGCAAAGCTTGGAGGCTGCAAAGAAAGAGCTCGAAGCAGAAAGAGTTGTGCTTCGAGCGGAGATTGAAAGACTGCGGACGGAGGATGCTGCGAAGGACTCCGCACTTGTAAGGCTACAAGAAGAGGCTGGCCAACTCCGAACTCAAAAGAATGCTTTGACTACGGAGAACGCTAGAATCTCCGGAGTTTTAGCTGAAACAACTTCGGCCAAGGATATGCTTATTGAAGAAAAGGTTAAGTCCGAGAAGGTGGCTTCGGAGGTCATCGAACAAATGTTAGGTGTTTTGGAGTACTTCGGTACTACTGGATCACTACCTTCGGATGACAATGTAACTCTGCTGCGCCGGCTAAAGAGGATCCAAGGAGCAGCGAAGCAAATGAAGACGGCAGGCATACGTTATGGAGAACTCTCCGGACAAGTGTCTGCCCTTGGAATACTTCGCTACTACGAGGATTTGGGCCGATCAATCACTCCGAGCGCACAGGGCTCCATCATCTTCGACGACGACCGACTTTTAAAACCTTCCGAAGGTGTAGCTGTTGCTTGGCGAGCCTTCCAGACTTCATGGAGAGCCGAAGGTCGATCTGCGATCAAGGCTTGGATTGACGAAGGCCAACGCCAAAAGCAAGTTCGGAGCCAAGCTTCGAGCAGTCAGCCTCCTCCGAACCCGCAGGTTTAGGATTATTTAGGAATTTTTGATTATGTAAAGCTGATGCTTGTAAATATTTATCAATGAAAATCTTGTTTGTCATATTTTTAGGCTTTGCCTCTTATGGAAGATATCGAAGTGTTAGAGCTTAACAGCGAACTTCGCTCACTGTGGAACACCTTCGAACTTCTAAAGAGTTATAAGCGTCCTCGATTTCTTATCCCTCGAGATGACTCCGGCGTTATTGCGCCCGAAGTAATCAAAGACATATTGTCTTATATTAAAGAGGAAGATAAAGAGAGCGACGCAAACACCTCGTCTTCTGAAGACACTAATTGGTCCGAAGACGAAGGTGAAGCCCAAAATAAAAGATCTGAAGATCTTAGAAGCTGGGAGAGAAGCCCCGAGCGGCTTCGAACTTGGGCCGAACTTCAACAAGAGCAGAAGGATTTTAGAGCTTCGAAGGGGAGGAAGAGAGTTAAACGTAAAGTTCTTAGAACTTCCGATGTTGGAACTAGTCGTTCCACCCCTAGCTCTCGGGACCGAAGAGGTCTCCGATTCCTTCTTGGTATAGATACCAATTTTTCATAATGTAATCTGTAAACACATATGTTTCAATAATGAATGCCGATTTAAAATTGTCTCCATATTTACTAGCCCCTCTTTGGGTATAAGCAACTTCGAACTGTATTCGAAGATGGTTATGCGCAAAGAAAAAACTTCGGAGTACAATTTTTTGGGGGTTCGGAGCCCCTCTGTCATTTTGAAATCTTATGAAATGTCTTCGACTATCTGTAGTCAGAAGAATGGTAACTTGGTACCTTTGTTTGTTTCATGAAAGAGATCAATTGAGATAACTTCCAGGACACTTTAATGTCTTAAAAAATTTTGTCACTTTGGACGCATATGAACAATCATTCGAAGCTCATGGCTTAAATGCTGTTTTGCTTTAGCCGCCTTCGGCTGTTTTTTGCGGAAATCTACCAGCCGGAGCTTGGATTTCGCAGAAATTGTAGCCACCTTCGGCTATTTTTGCAGAAGTCTACCAGCCGGAGCTTGGACTTCGCAGAATTTGTAGCCACCTTCGGCTATTTTTGCAGAAGTCTACCAGCCGGAGCTTGGACTTCGCAGAATTTGGCCACTTGGGCTCTTTTTTGCAGAAGTCTACCAGCCGGAGCTTGGACTTCGCAGAATTTGGCCACTTGGGCTCTTTTTTGCAGAAGTCTACCAGCCGGAGCTTGGACTTCGCAGAATTTGGCCACCTACGGCTCTTTTTACGGAAGTCTGACAAGCTGCAGCTTGGACTCCGCAGATTTTGGCCACCTTCGGCTCTTTTTACGGAAGTCTACCAGCCGAAGCTTGGACTCCGTAGAGTGTGGTTTTGGGCTCTTTTACGGATGCCTACAAGCCAGTGGCCTGGGCTCCGGATTATGTCAGCCCCCACATCGGAGGCTTCGAACTTTATGGGTTCGAAGTCCGAAAATACAGCCCTGCTTGATAACACTTCCCTCTCGATCGACTTCCGTCCCAGCGCGTCCGCTCGGGAAACTAGGAGTGTCAAGGGGAAGGCAAACCACAGGGTGTATGCTTTATTAATTTAGAGGTGATTACAAGCGGATTACAAGGAGCCCTTATGCGAAGTATCGCTTTAGGTGCTCCGCATGCCAAGTATGTGCTAACTCTTCACCTTCTAAATTAGCTAATTTAAATGAACCAGGGCGCCCCGAGCGGACGATTAGATATGGACCTTCCCATTTATTGCCTAACTTCCCTGGTGCTATAATGCTTCGTAGAACAAGATGACCCGGTCTTAACTCGCTGAGCTTAACCTTCGGGTCATACCAAGTCTTCGTCTGCTGATGATACTTTGATAAATTTGCTACAGCTCGAAGCCTTGTTTCTTCTGACAAATCTAACGAAGCTTGTCTTTCTTCTTCGATGTTTGGTTCGGTGCTGCGAAGTGAGCCCCCTTTGAGCTCCGTTGGAGTCATAGCTTCATCTCCGAATAGTAGTCTGAACGGAGTAAAACCTGTGGACCTTGTTTGCGTAGTCCGAATGGACCACAGAATCTTCGGAAGCTCTTCGGTCCACAGTCCCTTTGACAACCCTACTATTCTTCGATTTAGCCCTGATAAGATATTTCCATTGGCTCGCTCAACGGCTCCATTCGACTGAGGATGTCTCACTGCAGCAAAACATAATTGAATGCCTAGGTCTTCGCAAAACTTTCTGAAGGGTTCTGCGTCGAACTGTGTTCCATTATCAACTGTGAGATATCTAGGCACTCCGAACCGGCAAATAATGTTTTTCCAGAAGAATTTCTGTACATTATTCGAAGTGATAGCTGTTAAGGGCTCTGCTTCCACCCACTTAGAGAAATATTCAATAGCTACCACTGCGAACTTGAGATTTCCCTTTGCTAACGGAAAGGGACCGATTAGATCCATACCCCATCTGGCCATAGGCCATACCGGAGCAATGACTTGAAGAGCTGTTGGTGGGCGATGACTCCGTCGACCCATCCACTGGCATCCTTGGCAAGTGCGGACTAAGCTCTCCGCATCAGCTGTTATTGTGGGCCAATAAAGCCCCTGGCGAAGTGTTTTTCCTGCCAGAGCTCTAGGGGCTAAATGACTTCCACAAAGGCCTTCGTGAATTTCTCGAAGAATTTCTTGGCCTTCGGCTTGAGATATACATCGGAGTAGAGGGGAACATACTCCGGCCTTGTATAATATACCGTTGATTAGCTGATAGTTTCTTGCTCTGAGCTTTAATCTTGACAATTGGGGCTCTTCGGGCAAATTTGTTCCTCCTTGCAAGAGTTCTATGATTGAATCTTTCCAACCCGCACCAGGAATGCAGAGAATCTCTGCAGAAGCAACTTGTGGCACCGAAGGCATATTGAGTTCCTCATAGAAAGCTTCGTCAGGCACATCCACAGCTCCGGCAGCAGCCTTCGCTAAAATGTCCGCTTGCACGTTTTCAGCTCTTGGTATACTCCGAATGGAAATACCCTTGAAATGTGCTTCGATCTTGCGAATTTCTTCCAAATACTTTGCAAGCTGTGGATGTCGGACCTGAAAACTTTTGTCTACGTGCCCTGCTACTATCTGAGAATCTGTTTTTATAATTATTCTTGTAGCCCCTAGAGCACGTGCTTTCCGAAGTCCCAATAATATTCCTTCGTACTCCGCTATATTATTGGTAGACTTAAAGTTGAGTCTTGCGGAGTACATTGCTCTTTGCCCTGACGGTGAAATTAATACTGCCCCAATGCCTGCTCCGGATGCTTGAAAAGCCCCATCGGAGTAAACAGTCCAAACTCCGTCATCTGATTTCTCCGGAGTCAACTTCGCAGGTGGAGTCCACTCTGCTACGAAGTCTGCTAGAACTTGAGATTTGATAGCTGTCCTTGCCAGGAAAGATATGCCGAAAGGTGCTAGCTCTACTGCCCACTTTCCAATCCTTCCAGTGGAATCTTTGCTTCGGAGCATATCTCCTAAAGGATACGAAGTTGGTACAATTACATTATGGGCCAAAAAATAATGTCTTAACTTCCTCGAAGCCATTATCAGAGCATAAACGAACTTTTCAAGTTCGGAGTATCTTGTCTTTGCTCCTGACAATGCTTCGGATACAAAATAGACAGGATTTTGGACCAACTTCCCATTGATATCAGCTTCTTTGACAAGGACTGCGCTGACAGCTGAGCCTGTGGCTGCAAGATACAGAAGTAGGGTTTCGTCCGCAACAGGCACCGTAAGTGTAGCAAGATTGCTGAGATAATCTTTAATATCTTCGAAGCTTTTCTGACACTCCGGTGTCCATGCAAAATCTTCGGACCCTTTCAAAGCTTTAAATATTGGCAAGCTCCTCTCCGCAGACCTTGATAAAAACCTGCTAAGTGCGGCCAGACGTCCAGTCAGCTTTTGCACTTGCTTTAAATTCTCGGGAGGAGCCATCTTCTGCAGCGCAGTTATTTGAGTAGGGCTAGCTTCAATTCCCCTGCTTGAAACTAAGTACCCTAACAACTTTCCAGCCTTAGCTCCGAATATACATTTTTCGGGGTTAAGGCGGATCCCACATGCCCGAAGGCTATTGAATGTTTCTGCTAAGTCTAGGCTATGTTGGTGCTTTAAAGCACTCCTTATTACAATATCATCCATATAGGCCTCCACATTGCGACCTAGTTGATGACCTAGAGCTTTAGCAACTAATCTTGAAAAAGTAGCCCCGGCATTTCTTAGGCCGAAGGGCATTCTTACATAGCAGAAGACTCCCGAAGGAGTTACAAAGCTCGTCTTGATTTCATCTTCGCGCTTCAACCATATTTGATGATATCCGGAATACGCGTCGAGGAAGCTTAGTAACTCCGAACCTGCAGTGGAGTCAACTAGTTGATCAATTCGGGGCATGGGGTAGGGGTCACGTGGGCACGCTTTATTCAAAGATGTGAAATCAATGCACATGCGCCACTTTCCGGAAGACTTCTTCCTGACGAAGACTGGGTTGGCTAGCCATTCTGTATGGGCCACTTCTCTAATAATCCCAGCCTTCAACAGTTTTTCAACTTCGTCCTTAGCTAGAGCAGCTCTCTCTGCGGACATCTTCCGGAGCCCTTGTCGAACAGGCCGGGCCTTCGGGTTTACAAGCAAGCTGTGCTCATA
>JAAALK010000286.1:6704246-6942408 GCA_019279435.1 Zizania palustris | reverse complement strand
AGCGAAGCCCACGGAAGCTTCGAGCAGCAGCGGCGACAGCAGCAGCAGCAGCGACGATTCGGACTCCGAGAGTGCTTTGTCCGACGACGAAAGCAGCGGAGGCCGCGAGGTCCCTGGAGGTGAAGAAGAAGTGGACGTGGTGGGCTTGAGCCCCGCCTCGCCGGAGCCCGCGCAGGCGACCGTGGCCGTGGTTCACCCTTTCAAGCCGAGGGGGGGCGTGATGGTGGCAGCGATCCGCGGTTTCCGCGAGGCTTGCGCTTCTGCGGAGGAGGGGGACTTGGTGGCCCAGCTCAGCCACCGAGACCCCACGGATCTCTTTGTTAGTTCGAACGAAGTCCTCCCGCGGGTTAGCGAAGCCCCTTGCAGCTTCGAACTATACTTTGTCCCGTGGTTAATACTTATGGTTTCTTGAATTTCTGCAGGCCTTCGCACTGAACGTGGCAGCTTCGACTGCTGCCGACAGGCGGATGGAGCACCTCGCAGAGGAGAAGGAGGCCCTTCGCCGCGAGGTCTCGGAGGAGGCCGAGAGACGGAGGCGGGCCGAGGCTTCGGCTGTTGAGGCGAAGGAAGCTAAGGAAGCCTTGGCCTCGGAGACGGCTCGGCTCCGCGCGGAGCTCCAGGCTTCGAAGGATGCTGAGGCCCGACAGGCGAAGGAGATCGAGGAGCTTCGCCAACGGGCTCAGGATCTTGAGAGCTTCGTCGTGGCCAATCTTGGCGAGGCCACCCAGAGCCTGACCGAGGTCCTTGAGAAAATAGGGACCGAGTGCCGGACTCCGGACTTTGGCGATCAGGACCCGATTGGGGACCGCGCCGATTTCTTGAAGACTGCGGCTTCGATAGCGGACGAAGCGCTGACGGGCTTCGCCCTTATGGCCGGTCGCGTCCCGGGCCAAGGAGTGTTGCAGATGCTCCATGCTGCGGGGTGTGACCACCTTCGGGCAGCAACCTCCGTGACCCCAGTGGCCTTCGGGGGTCCGCACTTGGTGACGCCTCCGGCCGAAGTTCGCGGAGCCTGGCGTTGGCTGCAGGACCCCTGGAAGGAGCAAGGCTGCGAAGCCATCCTCGACCTCCAGAAGGCCCTTCGACGTCGCCGAGCCAAAGCGCCTGCTGTGCCTGATCAGCCTTCGACTTCGGCACCTCCGCCTCCGAAGGTGTAGATCTCCTTAGGCCTTTTGCAATACTTAGCTGCAGGCTTGTAAAAACTTTATCAGCTCATTAATATGAATGCGGGGGTTTTTTATACCTGCCCAGGCTCAGACTCCGAGCGTACACCTCGAAGTCCTCGAGAACTCTGAAGAGCTTCAACAGCTGTGGGCGATCCTCGAAGTAGCTAGGTCCAAAGGCCCCCCTCGGTTTAAGCTTCTGAGGGGGCCTAGCGGCGAAGCCATCCCCGAAGTAGCTCAGGATTTACTAGCCGCTGTGAAGACGGAGCCCCTTCAGGGCCCTTTGTCTTTGCCTTCGCGAACGGCCTTAGCAGGCGACGAAGCCCTAGACTTTTCTGCCTTCGGTACAGCACCGCCTGCTTCGCTAACTTGGAGCGACCAGCAAAGTGGAAGACGGAGCTTACGGGCTTCGGAGCCTGGACGAGCTGTTCGAGGGAGAGCGGGCTCCGACGAGGCAACGTCCAGCCGAGGTGTCCCTGGTCGAAGAAGGGGCAAGCGAGGGTTGGGGCCTCGCACACGGTTCTTCTTAGGTTTAGATACAGACTATACGTAGTTTCGCTTTCGAAGTATGTTTGTGACACACTTCTCAATATACAATGAATGGAGTTTGTTATATTTGCATACTTTGTCTGTATGCTTCGTATTGTCTGGCTTCGATCGTTTTAGCTTGTCACGCTCGTATTGCGTATTACTTTCGCACACCTCGCATACATGCTTCCCCCCTTTGCTCGTGGCAGATAGGGACTTAGCCGTTGCTGGTGCGGGCGAAAAATAAAAGATGCGAAGGGTGCGCCTTTCGGCGGTTTCGACGCATGAAATTTTATTTAAACGAAGGCCTCTTTAGGGCTTCGAATGCTTTAATTTGGTGCGAAGCAGGGCTTCGGCTGCTCGGAATTTCACCGAGCGAAGGCCTCTTTTGGGCTTCGATCGTGCTAACTTGGTGCGAAGCAAGGCTTCAGCACAACCAAGTTAAGCGAAGCATGCTTCGGCATGCTAGGATTTGAATGTTGTGCGTGAGCGAGGCTCCGAAACGCACTTAGGTTTTAGCGACGTATGACTTCGAGACGCTTAGGCGTATATTACATTAACACGCGAAGCAAGGCTTCGGAGCGTGTTTGGATAATGAAGCAAGGCTTCGGAACTTGGTCCTGTAATGAGAAGGATATTTGGTGTGGATTCACCGAACCTGTGATAGTGTGAGCCACCTTCGACTCTGAGCCACCTTCGACTCTGGGTCACCTTCGACCCTTGGATGCTTCGGGTGCGGAACCCGGAATCCCTGGGATGCTTCGGGTGCGGAGCCCGGAATCCCTGGACGCGTCGGGCCAGTGGCCCGGAGTCCTTTTAGCCCACTGCTACGGGCCTGGAGGCGCTGTGTAGCCTTCAGAGGGGTGCTCCGGATTTTGTAAAGCGAAGCAAGGCTTCGGTTTTAAATAAGGCGAAGCATGGCTTCAGTTTTTCAACAAGATGAAGCATGGCTTCGGTTTTTCAATAAGACGAAGCATGGCTTCGGCTTTAAATAAGGCGAAGCATGGCTTTGGTTTTTGATAAGGCGAAGCATTGCTTCGGTTCTTCAATAAGGAGCAAAAGTTTGCATTCGAGGGCGAAGGAGGGCTTCGGCTTCAAGGCGAAGCAGGACTTCGGCCTTAAGGCGAAGCGGGGCTTCGAGCTTATATTAATGTAACTGCAGATTGGTATATTGAAGTAGGGCGTTGGATTGTACATACCTTGCAGCCCTTGGGGCTTCGATAGTCTCCGACCCGTGGATCGGAGCCCCTTGCCGGAGGGTGAGCTCCGGTGTGCGAAGTAGGAAGGCGAAGGTGGCCTTCGAGCTGCACCTGAAGCCCCTTGCCGGAGGGTGCGCGAAGCAGAAAGCCTAGAAGCTCCCCCCTCAGGCGCACTTCGGGTTGCAGGCAGTGGTAGAGAACTTAGCTTCTAGGACTAAGGTCCCCACGGACGGTGCCAACTGTTGGAACAATTGCGTTAGTTCCAGCAGGTTTTCGTGTGGTGGAGTGTGATGTGGAGAATGAGCATCGAAGGGCTCTAACAGAGGGAGAAAAAGGTTTATACTGGTTCGGGCCTCTCCGGGGAGATAATAACCCTACGTCCAGTTGTGGTGGATTTAGCATGGTATGCCCTAGTATGGAGTAATGATTCCAGGGTCTCTTGGCTCCCTGGAGCGTGCTCGGCTGCAAGGGCTTGGCCCTGCTTTTATAGGCACGCAGGCCTTAAGGAAAAGACCAAGATACCCTCTACAAGCCCCTAGGCTTATAGGGGTAGACAGGGAAAGAGAGCTAGCTACTGTGCAGAAGTACCAGACAACTTTACAGCTTTACAGACGTGTCAGGCTATGCCAGGCTTTGACCAGCTAAAAGACAAACCGAGGCGGAGGCTGGGGAGAAGGCTTCGAAGCGTACCCCGGAGGGGGGCTTCGAAGCATGCTCCGGAAGGCGGCCTCCGAACTGGGCCTCCAGAGGGCGGCCTCCAGACTGGGCTCCCGGAGGGCGGCCTCTGGACTGGGCTCCCGGAAGGCGGCCTCCGGACATGGCTACCAGAAGGCGGCCTCCAGACTTGGCTATCGGAGGGTGGCCTCCGGACATGGCTCCGGAGGGCGGCCTCCGTACTTGGCTACCGGAGGGCGGCCTCCGGACTTGGCTACCGGAGGGCGGCCTCCGTACTTGGCTCCGGAGGGCGGCCTCCGTATTTGCCTCCGTAGGGCGGCATCCGGACTTGGCTCCGGAGGGCGGCCTCCAGACTCGGCTACCGGAGGGCGGCCTCCGTACTTGGCTCCGGAGGGCGGCCTCTGGACTCGGCTACCGGAGGGCGGCCTCTGGACTCGGCTACCGGAGGGCGGCCTCCGGACTTGGCTGACTTGGCTCCGGAGGGCGGCCTCCGGACTCTGCGCCAGGGCCCGAACTGGGGGCTCCGAGCCGGACCCCCCGATCTGAGGGCTCCGAAGCTACAGGCCCCGAAAGGCACCTTGGGACCTGAAAACAACACTTAGAGAGAAAACAGGCTCTGACAGTGCTGGGCTCTGGGCCGAAGGCTGTCGGAGGCTGACGTCATTTGGCCCCTGTTCAAGGGAAATATATTCCCCCAACAACAGATTTACCCAGCTTCTGTGTGAAATTTTCGTATTCACGCCGGTAGGTCTGATAGAGCCGAGCCTTGACCTGGGCTGTCCCCTCATGGTGTGCCTAAAGGGTAGCCCAAATCTCTCTAGCAGTTGTGAGATCGCTCACTCGCTCAAATTCAGTGGACCTAAACCAGAAAACAAAATGTTCACTGCTTTGTTGTTGTTCTGATGCTGGGCGATAATATCAGGAGAATTACGCTCAACAACAGGTAACACTACAAAAGTAGCGGGAGCACAAATGTCCCAGATGTCCGAGCTTTGGCTCATGAGATAGGCTTGCATGCGAGTCTTCCAATAATTGTAGCCATAAGCTTCCCAGGACGGGACCTTTCCAGGAGACGTCATGATCACTACTGGGGTTTACAACCAGTTAAGGAATGGAAAAACCCTAACCAGGCTCTGATACCACTTGTAGGACCGAAAGTAGCGACCAGAGGGGGGTGAATGGGTGCCTAAAAATTCTTTCGAATCAATGGCCTGCTCCCAACACCCAGCGCACCTCAACAGACTTAGCAAAGAAAGGTAAACAGATCAACAGAGCCTTAAAAGATCTAGCCTAACAACAACCAGTGTCCTAAACGAAAAGACACCAACACAGTGCTAATAGGCAGATTAATAAAGCATTTAAAACATGCACAAATCAAGCTTCACAGGAGTAGATCATTACATGCTTTTAACTTGAATGCACGTAACAAGAGATGAAAATTTATTGTTCCGATTTGTCTCCTGTTCGATACTTGACGAAGCCTGCAGTATCGAAGCCTGTGGTGATTGTGTCGAAGCCTGATGTTGTGGAAGCCCGTGTAGTATGTAGAGTGAAGAGTGAGGCTACCGAAGCCTGCTTCGAAATGCACACTTCGAAGGTTCGCAGCTTAACACAAGAAAAATTAACTTCGAAGCTAAACAGAAATTCGAAGCCTGCTTCGCAACCTTCGAAGCCTGCTTCGCAACCTTCGAAGCCTGATTGATCGAAGTATAACCACCGGAGTAGTGTCCTCCGAATCACAGACTGACAAGCACCAAGAAACTTCGAAGACAACAAAAATGAGCTGAGGGACCCACGCCAAAAGAGACTAACTTCGTACCGGAGTCCTTTGGTGCTTACACACAGGAAACCAAAGCCTAAAAGCTTCAAATACAAACAACCTTCGAATACCAGACCTTGCGAACCCCGAAGTAGTTCAATACAATATTCAAAGTATGCAGATGCTACAAAGTATGCCTGTTAGAGAAAAACTAGCTTCAGTTCGAAGGGTGATTTCGCAAAGTACAGTTGCAAGCTTTGAAGCCTTTGCCTGAAAGCTGCTGTCCGAAGATACAGCCTCCGAAGTCTGCACCTACCGAGAGACTAGTCTTTTCATCTATGGTTAAAGTAAAAAATTGGACAATCCATGCTAGTATCACATATCACAGGCATCAATGAACAGAACTTTGAAAAGTCTTTGCCGGTCTCATGTGAATCAAAAACACTAGCAAATATCTTGCAAAAACACCTTGCGTGCGTGAGAAGATGATGACTTGTAGCCAAGACACGGAACAGAAACTAGGCTCTGCAAGGCTAGCAGCTGAACTGCAGGAACTTGCAGGTGACTGGAACACATAATCACAGCTGCAGCTGACCAAAAAACAACAGGCAGGCTATTTCCTAGCCACGGTAGCTGTGCCAGCTAGTTGATTAATCTATTCAATACACAAAACAGCAACCAGAGAGAAAACTGTAGCACTGAGAACATGGCTAACGCACTCTAGAGGTTAAATCATGCATAACCATGCAGCAATAAACAAGATCGCAGCAAAACGTCAAAGACTGAATAATAGAAAAAACTGACTGAAAGATTTCTCGATGTATGCGCGAAGAACAGTGGCGGCTGAGAATCTTGGTGGCGCTCGTAAGAACAGGTGAAGGGCAGGAACAAGTTTGTGGGAAAAAGTGAACTCAGATGTTTAGATTAAAGTGAGTTAACCCTTACCCTAGGGATTGGGGCCCTATTTATAGGCAGCCCAATAGCCTAGGAAAATACCAAAAGACCCTTAGGGTTTTTACACACGCTGAAATAAAATGGAAAAGACCAAACTGCCCTTATGATATTTTTATAGACTCGACTGACTGACTATGGGCCTAAGGACAAAATAGTAAACTCCTATTTACAGATGACTTTTCCGGAAGCGGAATTTTTGTAGCAACTATGGCTTCACCCCAGAACGGTCCGAGCCGAGATCAGCAGTCGCCAGTTTTGCGCCAAAACTGGCAAAGTGTCCATTGACTTTGCAGTAGGTACCCGGATTGGGCCGGCTCGATTCCGCAGCTCTCTCGGCTTGGCAATCGCTCGCCGCCCGTGTACCTGAGTCAATCCTGGTCAACAGCCCAGTGGATCCTCGAGCGCCCCCACTGGGCTCCCCGTCGCCCCAATCGGCCTCGTGCCCTCCACCAAGCTGTCGGCTGGCTTCCCTCACTCGCCGTGCCCCATTGCCGAGCTGTCGTCCCCGTGTAGGGCTGCTCCCATCTGCACCGAGCTATCGGCCGGTCACCCTCACGTGCCCCTGTCGTCGGCCCTGGCCTCTCCACCACCGGCTAGCCTCCCTCCGACTGAGCTGAATGCCCCATGCAGGGCTGCTCCCATCTGCTTCGGGCTACCGGCCGGCCCCCACGTACCCTACATTGGCCCTTTCTGAATGTTTTTTGGACTTGAGAATGCTAGTGTGCTTGGTTAAATGTTCTCTAGAATACTGAATGTTGAATATTGCAATCAGACAATGGACTTATAGCTGAATTATAATTGAAAGCAAAAGCAACACTTTCACTTGAAAATCCCGGGTTAAGGCATAAGCATTGTTAGTAGAATAAACTTTTGTTTATAATGGCAGACCACAATCATGCTTTAGGATGTTCCATGCCATACAGTCTCACACGAATGCACACATGAATAAACTTCTGCTTGCAATGGCGACGGAGACTTGCGCGGGAGAAGCGACGGCGAAGCGCTGGACTCGCGTGGGAGGTGGCCACCGCATGGGTCTAGCGATGGTGATGCCCTAGCACGGGTCCGGCGATGGGCGGCGGGGCTGTGCTCCTGCAGCTGCAGCGAACAGGAGATTGAATGGGAAGGGTATAATGGGAATTTAGAGAATGGGAAATGTAAAAATACATTAAAATCTGAAGGAAATATAAAATGGGGTAAATCTACAATCAGTGCAAAGAAGTATGGGGCATTTCTGCAAAGCATTCCAACTTTGGGGCAAATACGCAATGACCTATCAACTTTGGGGCAAATGTGCAGTTTTCCCTTTTTTGTCCTGCCAGCCGCAACCACCTCCTTTTCTCTTCTCCCCGCAGACTCTCTCTCCTCCCTTCTTCAACCTCCCACCGCATCTCTCTCCTCTTCCCTCCCCCTCCTCTTGCCTCAGCCTAGGCCGGTCCGCCGCGCCGCGCCTCCTCGTGCCACCGGCGCCAGCACCGCCCCTACTCGCTCCCGCGCGCCACCGCACTGTCATGCAGTGCCGCTGCTCATGCGCCTCAACCTCGCCCCGCACCAACACAGCCATCGCCAGGCTACCCCTCGCCGCTGCAGATACCGCTCCACCACGCCCAACCGCCGCTGCCCTCTTCCCCATCCTCCTGCTCGCCACATCTGTCGCCCCCTGCACAAAACAGCAGCAACACAGAAGGTAGAATGCAAGCATGGCAGCCTGTTCGCCATCCTCGTCTCCACTTGGTCAACTTCTGCACAGTACCATCATTTACGCCCCGCTTTGAGAATCCATACCCTCCTATCTTTCCTATTTTCTTATTCATTATAATTAAATCACCACTTATTTGATATTTACATGTCTCAATCCATTCATTGTCCTATGGTTGATCAGTCATCACATATTGTGCTATCAATCATTAAGTTTATTATGACATACCTTTGGTTCCATGTTTTTCCCATTCCATTCCATGAAAATGTTGTACCTAGTTCCATACCAATCCATATTGTGCAATGGATGTCATTACTTATTTTTCATTAATTTGCTGTCATCGAATCAGACCCATGCTACAGTTCCTTGTTGTATCACTTGATTCCGGTCTATTATTTCGGTGGTATCCCTATGTCGAAGCTTATCTACCTTGTTATCCCATCCGTTGATCTTGATCTAGATTGTTATACTCTTTTGGTTCCCCATTACTTTGCTATGTCTAATTAATTTGTCATTGCCATGTCTGTTGATCCATCCCGTGAAGCCCTGCTCACCGCCCCATGTGTTGCGCCACTGTTTCCCCCTGCTCCAGCACTGCTGTCAAGCCGGCGCTGCCTCCTTGGTGTAGCAGGATGAAACTAGAGGAGATGTAGCCCATCTGTTCCTCCCCTTCTCTGCCCCTTGGTGAGAATCCTCCTCCTCTTTGTGTCTATCAATTCATTAGAAATTGAGTATCACTCTAATCAGTTTAGTACCATGTTGATCTGTTAATAGGTCCCTACCATACCCGTTGATCATTAATCCCATTCCGATCTAGTTTATCTCATGTCGTTCATGTTCCAATTTATATTGAACTATACTCGTTGTTTATCATTCAACAATTTAGATCATTTATGTAGTATTGTTGATTATCATTCCGATCTAGTTGATTTCATCATCGTCCTATCGCCATATACCTCTTGATCGATGGTTGATTTCAACCTGTTATAATTTTGGTTTCCTATTTCTCTATGTCAATTAATTAATCGTTGATCTATCTAGTGATAGGCACCATTCATTCCAAATGCTTCATTATTGTTATTATGTCATTCTTTATACCATGCTAGATCTTCGGTATATCATGATTTATTATGTCCCCCATGATTTTTCTACTATTCCAGTTAGACATACTCTTTTGCTATCCATAAATTCCGGGCTAGATAGTACTACCCTTGAAACTTTGTATTCTCGTCCCATTCAATTAAACTGTTGTCTATGGTATCTTATTTGTCCCAACCATGATGCCATACCCGTTACACATTGATCTTGTTCTGATATAATCTTGTAGTATGTTGAATCTATCTTGTGCCTTTGAGCACCATAGCTCATCATTGTTATTTTATTTTGCTATGTGTCGTCATTCATTGATTCTAATATGTATCATCGTTCATTGATTACAATCTATCTCGTTGACCCATAACCATCGACGATGTCATTCATTCAATCCTATTTATGTCAAGCCATCGTCTATATTTGTATTCCTTTATCCCAATCCATGTCATTGTTCGTTGAATCCGATTCATGTCCTTCCCTTGTTCTCCATCTAATTAGCCTGGATAAAGAACCTCTTGATCCTAGAATGCACCGTGCTTTCTTTATTCCATGCGATTTGCTCCACAGATGGTGATTTCCATGAATTGCCACTCATCGCCTCTCTTCTCTTGAACTGTTGTTTCCTGTTCAGCGACATTCAATCGGGTTGAATGCCGCTTCTCCTCTTTTGCGAATACAATCCATTATCCTCGTCTCAACTCAAGATCAATGGTTTTAATTCACTCTATCTTCTCCATTCAAACTCCATCACTCTTTTTAATTAATTCTTTAATCTAATTAATAAGAATATTCATTGTCTTGCTTAATTATTTTTCTTAGAGTGTTTGTCTTGTTTTGGGTGCTGTGTAGAGCCTCGTGTTCTTGAAGATTTGAAGGATGTCGCGCAAGACTTGGAAGTTGTCGTCAAGAGTTAAAAGGTTTTTCAGAAGTGCAAGAGGAAAGTCACACACCCTCCTTGAGCATGATTGAGCCCATGTTTTCAAATAATATTGCTACAACACATAGGTTATACTTGCATGTTAGATCAAACAAATAGTTATATAGTTAATGTTAGCTTTATTCCTTGATGTGCAAACCCAAGCCATGTTTTGTACCATTTCTCCATTGTCACCTTATAAAGTTTAATATTTAGTGCTCTAATGTAATAGCACACATGCGCAGCCTCGCTATTAATAACTACAATACTAGTTAGGTTGAACTCTATACTCTTTGATATGTATCGTCTCATTGATATTCTAGAGAAGAGTTCTTTGGATTTGAAGAATGGTGATGTTATAAGTATGGTGGGTTCCGGGTGCAAGCTCGGGCATTGGTTGGTCGCACCCGGGGCACTATAAGGACCGGTCTGCGGGATTTGTTGCAAAGCATTTTCGTACTAACCACAAGTATAATGGGTACGACCTGGCTTAAAGTATTACTTATACTTGCTTACAACATCAGTGGTATGATGGGTGACGGTTTGTGGTGGGTCGCACCCCTAGGCATGAATGTCACTTGGCGCAAGAGGGGGCTTACTCAACCAGGGTTGGCCCTACGGGAAGCGAAACCTTAGCGGGTGTTTGTATGTTTGTATGGTATACGATGGGCCTTGGCATGGGCTTGGGTCGGGGTACCGTGGTGGTATCCCGATATTAACCGAGATTGTGCCTTGTGGGTAAAGTTGTACACCTCTGATCAGAGATGAAGCTTCGGTTTTGTGGGATCAGAATGGCGAGTAGAGGGGGGGTGAATAGGCGCCTCGACACTTTCTGATGAATGTGATGGCCTGTTCAGATCACCCAACGCACCTCTACAATCCAGGTTTCGAAATTTATATCAACAAAACAAAAATTCAAAGTTTAGAGATAGTACTGTGAAGTCAAGTAAACTTAGAACTGAAGTGGCAACTTAATTTCAGATGATGTACCCATTCTGAACAGATTTGCAAAGTAATCAATTAAAAATTCAAACAGAGACCTGAAACCGAGACAACTATTCTGAACTTAAACAGTGTTTTCAGGTGTAATTAGAACTTTCAACACAAAAATATTTTCACAAGACAAAACTGATCTAGATCAATTTCAGTTATATCTGTAAATTGATTTCAGATATTCAGATCACTTCAAAATGGCAAACTGATACAAGTTCTGAATAGTGCAAACATAGGTTGCTATTGTAGCTACACTTCAAATGTTCATTTACTGTAGTTGAACTGAGACACTTCACAAGCAAGTTCAAACTCCCCTTAATTCAGAACCAAAAGAAGCAGCAAACACTGAATTCTACTTCATAGACTGTATCAAGTGAAGCATCAAACAAAACACTGAAGAACAATTTGCAAATCAAATATGTAACACATTGAATGATTAGGCTTGTTGTAGCATCTAGTATTCTGGTAGAAATTCTCAGTTGATTTTCAGTTCTATAACCTCAAAACAGAAAAGCAAACTCAATTACTGAGCCTGAAAACACTCAAATCTGATTAAGTACAGAAACTCTACTTGTTCAAACTGTGCACTACCAAAATACCAGGAAATTCAGAATTTCATGAAGTAGTTTAGAAATTATGGATCAATACAGCTGAAAATGACTATTTAGATGTCTCATACATATGCTTGAAGCAACACAGAAACTAGAAGACAAATCAGCACTGATCAGAATTTCAGACAAACTGAGTGAATCAGTATTAAATTTCCAGAAAATCAAACAGACTCAATCCTAAATCATATACTTCTGAAACAGTAAAATGTGTCAAGTAAACATAATCTCAACTGAATGGAATTGCAAGACTTCACTGAAGAAAGCAGAAAACAGATGAAAGTATTGAAATAACACCAAACCAGAGAATCTACTGAGTTACTGTTTCAGTTCATCTATCAGACAAACAGACTTGTTCAGACCTGAATACACTCATTCTGTCCTGATCTCAATCAGTAACACACTAAAACAATAGATCAGCTCTAACAAGTACAGAGACACTAATTCAGTCAAGCACATATGCATCTCATGATGATTAGAACCATTAAAACAGAGATTATGCTTAAAATTTTTCTACCCACAAACCTTTTAGCAGAATCAATCTTCAGGAATAAAGTGACTGAATGGGATAGGTGTCTACAACTAGCACTTATCACATATTATATCTACTAGGCAGTATTCACAGCAACTGAACAACAATGTTTTTGATGAAGACCAACATCAAACAATCTGTGATACTATTGCTGAACCAACACAGACTCAAAAACACTGTAGCAATATGATGAACAGAGTGGATTCAAGGATCAAAACTACACAGCATAGAACTCAAAACTTCTAGGATGAACACTGACAAATAGCAATCAGATTCATCAAGAAATTACACAGAAAACAGAGCCAAAATCACAGAATCCATCTCTGAAAAGGAAAATACCTTACGCGATACAGTATTATCACAGATTCCTGTAGCTGATCACAGATTCCTGTAGCCGATCATCAAGTTTCGAGCAGAAACTGTAGCACATCCAGAGTTCAAATCAGCAGAGTACTCTCCAATTTTTTCAACCAGAATTTTTCTCTCAGTTTTTGATTGGAATAGCTGTCTCCCCAAAGTTATAATTGGCTCAGGCCATCCAGGGGATAATATCCCAACAGGAAACATCTTGTAGAAGCTACATTTTACAAATAACCCCTTTGGCAATTTCAGAAATACATATTCTGAAAATTACCCTATAAGTCCTAAAAGAAAGGTTACAAAAGACTCCCCTTTTAATATATTTTCAGAGTAGAACCACTCTAAAAATATACCAAAAGAATACACTATAAAACTGAAACATTTAAACTAACACTAAATTCCTATTTATTGAATTAACAAAAACATTTAAAGTTTCGACGGTTTTCAGCAAAAACTGACAAAGCCTCTCCTGATCGTCGATGGTCGTCGACATTCCGCGAACCCGACCGCTAGCAAGTATCTCCTACTCTTGATCCGTCGAGTCACCTTGTCACTTGAACTGGCTTCCCTTTTGTTGACTCGATCGACGCTTCGCCTTGATCAATCTTCAACTCAACGTCCTGTGCTACCTCCATGCGTACATCAGAGTCCACTCTCGACTTCGACTCACACCCTCGACCATCTGGCATTAGACTCTCTATCTAAACCTGATCCCGTGTCATCGATAGTTGATGAGTAGCTCAAGCATGCACACACGAGATAAACACAGACACACACACCATATCTAAAGCACCCAAACACATGCCCATGATATCACTCTGTCAATCACTCATCATTACCTTGAACTATAATGACAAACCTCACTATGTTCCTTAGGTTCCCATTGGAAAGCTTCGGTCGCAGTGGTAGCTCTGGCTACAGGAGTTATCTCGGACGAGGCAGCTTCGTCTTGGGGAGCCACTTTTGAAGGGGGGTCTACCCCGACCAAAGTGGTGGCTTTGGTTTTTGTGCCTGGGAGAGGTAAGGGCAAAACTTGTCCTGGGCCTCTTCCCTCTATGACGACAACACAGTCGATGAACGACCCTTCGGTAGGCGCTTCGGAGGAAGACCCTACTGAAGATGACCAAAGATCCCTGTCCTAGCTCCCGCTACTGGCTCCATTCTTGGAGCAACGGACAGGGCTCCAACCTCTTCTAGAACCTTTGGCTGAACAGAGCCAAGAGGTTGGGAACTTCGAGCTGGTTTCCGTTTTGAGCGAGGCCAGCGGATCGGAGCTCGACTTAGCCCTTGAAAGGACTACCCTCCAGGTATGCAACAAACATAAAGTGTATTTACTTAATGGAAATTACATCGTACTTACATTGATTTTTGCAGCAATTCGTCCTTGCTAGAGCGGTAGAAACTTCTAATGAGCTTGAAACCAATCGGCTCAAAAGGAAGATTACATCGCTTCAAAGGGCCCTTAAGGGCTCTGAAGATAAATCTTTGTGACTCGAGGAAGAACTCCTCGAGGAGCGGAGGGACAAGGCTATAACAGAGGAAGCACTCCGAATGGAGCAGCAGACATGTGCCAAACTTGCCTCTTCGATAGAAGAAATCCAAGCGGAGCGCACGGTGTTGAGGGCTGAGGTTGAAAAACTTCGGGCAGGGAAGGTGACTTTTGGAGTCGAGGGTCGCTTAACCAAGTGCTGGTCCAGAAGAATTACTTAATGTCGAAGACAGCCGAAATCTCCTTCATTGCCACCGAATTGACAAAGGCCAAGAAGAGGCACGGCTTCGTGGCTGATCAAACCATGGACACCCTTAGGGGTGTTCTAGAGTATTTTGGCACGGTGTGCCCATCATCCTTAGCTACAGCGGACGAACCCCTCGACCGAAAGCTTAAGATGAGTCAAGCGACGACCAAGATGATGAAAGGCTCCGGGACCTTCTACAGAGGGATCTCCAGGAAAGTAGCCGGTATCGGAGTCCTTCGACACCTCGAAGCCATTGGGGTCTCTGTTGCTCTGGTGAAAGGTTCAACGCCGGCACGCTTTTCCAATGAAGGCTTACCGCGACCATCTTTAGACGTGGCTTCGGCTTGGGAAGCCTTCCGGGCGACCTAGAAACCAGACAATGAAGTTGCGGCCAAGGATTGGATCGACGAAGCCCGTTGGCAGAGGCTGGTTTAGAAGAAGCCTCCAATTCCAACTCTATCAACTTCTCCGCCTACGGACCCAAAGGTTTTGCTCCTAGGGCGCTTAACTATGTACAAGAGATCTTGTAACACTCTTATTTTAATGAATTAAAAGTTTATAAATGAAAATTCTTCGCTTAAATGCTAGTTTTTAGGTTTTGCTACATGCTTCAGATCCTGATTTCGAAGTACTAGAGCTCAATGAAGGGCTTCGCCAACAATGGGCTATCCTTGAAAGATTGAAGCCTTACAGGTGCTCGGGATTTTTAGTTCCTCGAGGAGAAAAAGGGGAAATATCACCCTATGTTTGTAGCAAAGTTCTTTCTCTTATTAAAGAAGAGGATAAGGTAGTAGTATCTTCGTCCTCAGAGTATGTAGATTGGTCCGACTCGGAGTACCAAGTTGAAGACCCGACGGAGGCTAGCTTCGACCAACTTCTAACATGGTCCAAACTTCAATAAGAACATAAAAAGTTGAGGGCTTCAAAGAAGAAGGGCACTCAAACCAAAAGAAAGGTTTTGAGAACTCTAGGCTCCGAAGACCAAACAGGTCCAAGGGGTAGCTCTAGAGGTCGGAGGGGTCTCTATTTTTATTTAGGTTTAGATAATAATTTTTCCTAATTACGATGATTGTAATATGATTACCCAATTAATAGAAATTGTCTGAGAAGCATCACTTGATTGTGCCTCACTCCCCTGCCTCTCTTTGTGGGTGGGGGACCATACGCAATGCGATAAGGTCCGTCAGACACAATGCTTTGTATAAAAAAACTAGTGCTTCACAAATAGTACTTGGTAATCATGAATTCAACTCTTTCATAGAGTTCTTCGAACTGTACGATCGTATTATGATGATTATAACCTTGGAGCTTCGAGCTTATACCTGGGAGCTCCGAAATTGGTCACTTAGGACTCTTAAAGTGTTTCATTTGGCCGGAGCCTTGAAACCTTATTACTTGGTCGCCACTTTTCGGAGGCCTTTTTCTTGACGAAGACTGGGTTGGCTAACCACTCCGTATGAGCCATGTCTGTAATGATCCAGGCCTTCAACAATTTTTCCACTTCTGCCATAGCAAGGCTTGCCCTCTCTTTTGATAATTTGCGGAGCCCCCGGTGAACATGTCGAACCCTTGGGTTGAAAAGTAGGCTATGCTCAATGATACTTCGGTCAACTCCCGAAATGTCTTCATCAGACCAGGAAAAGACATCCAAATTCTCTTTAACTACTTCTTCTAATGAAACAACAATTTTCGGAGGCAATTCCTTGCCAAACTGGATGGGATAATCTTTGCCATCCTTTACAATGATCTTCATTACAATTTCTCCTTTGAGGCTTGGCCTTGGAGAGGACATCTTTGGTAATTCACTTGATACAGGGATATCCTCCGAATGGTCTAGCACATTATTTATTTGTCTAAGATCAAGAGCTAGACCATGGTCGTATTCTGCACTTCGTGCTGCAGCTTGGTCACCGAAGACCATAAGCACTCCTCCTTGCGTGGGCATCTTTAGGCATAGATAATTATGATGCACTATGACTCCGAATTGATTTAACATGGCCCTTCCGAAGATCACATTATAGGCATAGGGGGCATCAACTACGTCGAAAATCACCTCCTCCGTTCAGGCTAAGAGCCCCTCTCCGAAGGCAACCTCGAAACCTATTTGGCTAAGGGCATCAAGAGGAGGTCCTACGAAGCCTTGAAGTGGATGAGCTGCTGGGAGGAGATGTTTCCGCGGGATGCAAAGCTGGTCGAAGGCCTGAAAAAAGATAATATCCACAAAGCTTCCGCCATCAACCAACACTCTACGAACTTCTGTTCCTACAATATCAGCGATGATAACAAGGGGGTCCGCATGAGGAAATTTTATACCTGCTGCATCATTTGCGGAGAAAGATATAGGCACGTGAGACCACTCGGGCATTTTAGCATCCGACGAGGAGGTCCCAATATGCCCTACTTCACGAACATACTCCATCCGTTGCCTTTTTCACATGTTGCCTAGGGTTCCTCCTCCAGAGATGGGAAGAACCACTCTTTTGCCTTGGTCTTGTGTATCTTCTTGCTTCGGAGGTGGCATAACACTTACCACCGAAGGTTTCCTTGGGGGTTCGAAGCTGTCTACATGTCCGATGGTCTGCACCGGCTCCGTACGTGCCTCGGGAGGGGCTCGGTCAGTAGTACCTCAACCAGAGCTCCTTTTGAGGTACTCACTCCTCAGGGCTAGTATAGACTTACATGCATCGGTAGCATGGCTCCGGTTCTCACCGTGGACACAGCAGAAGAAGGCCTGGCCTTTGCCAACCGACTTCCATGGAGGCCTCCAGCCACTGACCTTGCTTCCCAAAGCTTGTGGATTCTTGGGGGAAAATTTTGGCGAAGAGAGAGCAATGTTCAAAACTTAGGAGCGAGGATGATTCTGCCCTCTTCGTCTGTCATGTTGATTGTCGAAGTGGTACCCTTGTGAAGGAGTTGAAGTTTTCACTTCAAGTTTAACTTCTTGGATGGTTAGCGGAGACGAAGCCATCCTTTGGAGCCATCCTTCCTTCTACCTAGCATATTCCTCAAAGTAAGCCATTAATTGTGCTACTAAGGAAATATGCTTTCGGTGAAGCTTGTAGAGGCAGACTGCATTTGTGACTCCTTCCCGAGCTGCATCAACCACAGATGATGCAGACATCCCTCTTATTTGTGACTTCGTATGAGCATAGGGGCATCAACCATGGTGAAGTTTTCTAGGTTGCTGCTTCACCTGAAAAAGACTTCCAATGGACATAGGGGGCACAAATGTACCTTGGAAGTTGCTTATGAACTTCTTCCTTAGCTGTTCCCAAGACTTAATTGATCCTGGTTTTAAAGACCAGAACCAATGCAGAGTTACTCCTTCAAGCGCAAGGGAGAAGCATTTCGCCATTGTATCTCGAACCCCTCCGCTAGCTTCGATTGCTAAAGCATATGAACGGGAAAATTCTCCTAGATCTAATTCTCTAGAGTACCTACAGAGCTTTGAAGTTTTAAACTTTGGATCGAAGCGCACCTTTCGCAAGTCAGGGTGTAGTGTAGATTCATTATCAAAGGAAGCATTCTCAGTGCTTCTTAGAATCTCAGAGGCTTCGGGATAAAAGGCAATGTCATCATCTTGGGGAACCTTCGGAATGATAGGGGTAGCTTGGGGACGAAGCCTGTCAGCGGCTTCCTACCTCCACCTCATCACTTTGGCCTGAAGATGAGTCATCTGTGTCGCCACATCGTCAAGACGATCTTCATTTCTTCCAGAAGGGACTTCTAGGTCTTGAGAACTGAACAAGTCAGTTCGGAGCACAGCCGAAGCCACAGGAGAGGCTCTGTTTGTTCAAATCATAGACGGAGTCCCTAGAGGGGCTTCGTATGTTTGAGTAAGAGTATTTGTTTCATGAGTCTGAGCTGGGGGGCTTCGTATGTTCGACGGTATTCAAAGGTCTTGACCTAGAGGTCCGAGAGGACCTCCGGAGGGGACTAGTGCCTAGGCTCCATTTAGGAGGCATGGCTTTAGAAATAGATTGGTAGAGAACAAAGTTTTTGTACTAGGTTCCCCACGGATGGCGCCAACTATTGGCGTAAAACAATACGCTAATAGGTTTAAGAAACTAAGTGTGTAACAAACGAAGTGCTTGCTTGATTAAACTATTTCAAGCCTCTGAATATGGATAATAGCCTAAGATAGTTCGAAGTATGCATTGAATATCTGAGTATTCGATGCCTGTTATAGGGCGAGAAGGTGGGTATTTATAGGTAAAACCTCTGAGGAAAAGACCTTTTTACCCCTAAATTACAACCGACATAGTGGAAACTATTTCGGTATCCTAAATAGGGTTAATATGGTAAAATACATTCGAAGGATGTCGACAAAGTAGATGTCCCATCCTTCTCATCGTTTCCCATTCCGGAGGGGAATCCTTTCAGAGCATACTTTCGGATCAGAGCTTGGATGGACCCTCTAACTTCAAGTCCTTCAGCCCGGAGACAAGTCATGGGCTCCGAGATTATGATTTGCTGTTATCTTGGAATCTTGATGATCATGAGGATGAAGTATTTTCCCCCAACAGGTATCATTTCAAAATGGTCGGGGTACGACTTCCAGTAAACCCTAGCTTGACCCCTAGGCATGAAGCCGGTGCACTCCCTAAATAGTGCGCGGATCCGCTCCTCTATGTCGTCCTGGCCTACTGCCTGCACGCGTCTCTCATGCGGGGGCGCGACACATGGCGGTATGTTTGCGCGTCGGGCGCGGTGTTCCTCCTCATGTGCTAGCTTAGGATGTATGACGTGTTCGGGGCTATGCACTTGTACATGTAACATGGGCAATGCGGTAAAATCCGGTGCATGCATAGGTGGAGGTGGCGCATAGAAGGTAGTGTTAGTTTGGTGATGGCTTGTCTCGAACGTATATGCTGAGGCCAGAGGCATGATGGCCTTGCCAGTAATACCATCGGTTCTGCTGTATATATGATTCACCAGGGGTGCACTAGCGATTGGAGTTGGAGGCACGGCCTCAGTAAAGACGAACCTTCTAAGTGTCGCCTCTACCTAGGAGTTGATTGCTGAATCTAAACGGTTCACTAGCGAAGCGCTAACAGCTTGATGTACTGATGCGGCTATTTTTTGCTCAATTTCTAAATAGGATAAAGGACGCGATACTGGAGTTACCTGGGTCTGAACGAGGTCGGGGACGTTGATGTCGTGCTTGATGAATCCCGCGCGTGTCTTGACGTAGCTTCTAAGCATGAGGTCTTGTAGTGCCTTTCGTCTTTTCCTTGATCTCTGCTCGGTCTTCTTCGGGGATATCCTCAAGCGTAGGCATCATTATGTTGCGGTTGTCTATATCCGCGCTTCCCATGGGATCCATCGGCGATGTAGAAGTATTAGTTGTCGTAGACGTACCCATAGCCGATGTAGATGTACCCGTCATGTTGGCGTAGCCTTCCCCAACGGAGTCAGCAAAAAGTGTGTTGACACGAAAACATCCCCCCACACTTGGGTCAGTTCGATGATCCAAAAGTATGCGGATACTTAGGGACTAGCCTAAGCATAACACAACACTGACGTCATGTTCCAACTACCCTCAACAGTGGCAAGGGGTGGAGTCGCCAGGTAATTAGATCACACCGAAATAATCCAATTAGCCGGAAAGAAATATATTATATAAAATAAATCAGGCAGCTGACCGGAGCCTAACTGATTTGAAGTATGTTGTGCGAAGGGGTTCACTGAAGAGGGCCTTCAGCGTATGATGCGAAGATCTCGCCGAAGGTATCCTTCGGCGTTCAGATCGATCTGGCTGAAGGTAAGCTCTGAACAGATCTCTATGCGAAATCACCTCCGAACAGCGGGATTTGGTGAGAAGTCTCTGACACGGCAAAATATCCCAAATGCAACGCACTGGCATAACTTCGTCCAAAGTAGAGTACAAGTGTGGCGAAGCCTAACATGACGAAGCCTACTGCGGAGCATGCTGGCGTGCGGAACTTGGTCAAACCGACAACAGCGTGATGGTCCGGCACGGGTAGTCGAAGCAAGTATTCCACCAAGAGGTGTTCTAGCAATCTCCGAAACCAGCTTCCTGGTTTCGGACACCTTCGGCAAAGGGGCTCTGAGCATGAAAACCTGCAACATAATAGAAATCAAGTGCTAATTCGGCTTGGAGACTGAATCTGCTAAGTGTTGCAGTAGGGAAGCGAAGGTAGCAATCTGTTACGTAGATTAACGGATACTTCACAGGCGAAGTAACAAGGTGATAGCAATCTGTTGCGTAGATTAATCGGTACTTCACAAGTGAAGTAACAATGCTTACCACTATTTTGGCGTGGCCAGCGGAGGGCTTCTGGGCAAACCCATGAAGGTTGCAGAAAGGTAAATAAAAAGTAAAGGTACGGTTCAAAGCTAGGGATTTGTGGTTGATTTGTGTTGGGGTCATCATGAACCGACCTCACCCCTATATTTATAAGGGCTAGTATTCTTATCTCTAAGATTTAATATGGTAGGATTCAGCCTAATCAAGCTTAGGGATAAAATTAGCCAAAATCAGACTCAAACTCTATTTCTGAAAATTAGCCCGAAGTGGGCCTTCGGCAAGGCCTGCCGAAGCTTCGGTGGGGTAGGCATCCAAAGGCCTGCGGGCCGAAGGTAGCAGGCTGCCAGAAGGCTTCCGAAGCCCATGTTCGATGGGCCTTTGGGCCGAAGGTAACAGACCGTTAGAGGGCCTCCGAAACCCAATGCTCAATGGGCCTTCGGCCATATAGGGCTTCGGCTTGATCCAGGACTTTTGTATTTTCGGCCCAAATTACCAAAATTGATTTTTTTTCAATCTTTACCATTAATGTCATTTTCTACTATCAACATCTTCTTTGGTCTCTATCACAAAAGAACAAGTGGACACATTGGACGATGAGGATCTTACTCTCATAATCAAAAAGTTCACTAGATTCTACAATGATAGAAGAGATCAAAGGAGAGGAGGCTCTCAAGGATGTTTTCAGTGCGGTGATCTTAATCATATCAAAGAAAATTGCACAAAACTGAAAGCAATGAATGAACATGAACACAAACACCAGAACAGAGACAAACAACCCATCTTCAAAGGAAAGAGAGGAAAAGTGGCAAAAAGAGTGGCTAGAGCGTTTGTGGCTGCTCTTAGCGACATCGACAACACCTCAAGTGAGGAGCCAAGCTCCGATGAAGAAGAGTCATGCAAGAATGAAGAAAAGAAGGAAAAGACAAAAGACTTCAACGACCTCTACTTCATGGCCAACGACAAGCACAACAGCGATGAGCTAGATTCATCTAAGGTTAGTTTATCTCATGACTAGCTTCTTGTTGAAAACGATGAATTACATGATGCAATCATTTCTCAAGATAGATTACTCAAACTTGTTGTTAAAGAATGAAAGGAACTGAAACTCAAAATTGAATCTCTTTCTACTGAACTTGTCTTGTTGAAGTCAAATCTAAAAATGATGAATGTGAGTCATGTCTTGTTGTAATGAATGAACTTGCTCAGCTGCTTCTGATTCATGCTCAAAATCTTGAAAAACTTGAAAATGTTAAGAAACAACTTTTGGAGGTGGATTCTAGTCCTTGTGTCATCAATGAATGCTTGAATTGTTCTTTACTTGTTGAAAGCATTAATTTGAGAGGTAAGCATGTTGATTAAATTAAGGCTAGATTGGAGAGTGCTGAGTGTTCTAAGGATGTGCAGCCATCATGTTCCACCTGTATCATCCTTAAGGACCAACTCAACTTTTCTAGAGAGCAAGTCGAAAAACTTAAGTGTGAGAATGATTTCTTCTTTCCATGGTGGATAAGTGTATCTAAGGAAAGGGTAAAATGGATTTTCTTTTGGATAAAACTAAAATGTTTGCTGATAGGGCAGGGTTTGCTCCAGGGTTGGGTTATGAGAGAACTACACCAAATACCCCAAGCAAAACTGTGTTCACTCTACCTACTACCCTTTAGAAAGAGAGAACCCAGTTAGACACCACTCAGAAATCCAAAAATCCTACCCAACATAAAATGATAATCATTCCACCACCCAAGATAGACTCCAAGCAAAAACCAAGAAAAACAGTGAGGTTTGCACCATAAACTTATGAACCTACACACAAGAAAGTTTTTCATTGTTCTTATTGTCATCGTGTAGGTCATTTGATTGGTTTTTGTTATCGTCGTATTAAGGATGAACATTGTGCTCATGCTATGAACTTTCATGATTTGTATTATCCATCTTTTGATTTGCATTAGTATGATTATCGTTCTTATTCTGATTTTGAGGCTCCACGTGATTTTATGATTGACTATTCCCATCGTGGTTTACATCATGCTTCATATGATGTTAGACCACGTGTTAGAGGTTTTTGTCGAAGTCATTTTAAGAGACCTCAACACTTTGCAAGAATACCTCATTTTCATTATGATTCTCCTCCTGCACAGTCTTCTATTTTGCCTAACACTCGAGTTGTGCAGTGCTGGAGACTTAAACATTTTATTCCTAACCCTAGCACTGAGTACTCGAGGCCTTCTGTTTCTATGTAGGGAAGGCATGGAAGCCTAGAGAACAAGTGGATTATTGATTCCGGCTGTTCGCGCCACATGACCAGAAAGTCATTATGGTTCTCCAGCTTCACCTTAACCAAGCAACGAGAACACATCACTTTTGGAAACAATCACAAAAGTAGAGTGAAAGGCCAAGGTATGATTAGAATCAATGAAAACTTCACTCTCTAATGTTGCTTTTGTTGAGGATTTGGGCTATAACTTGATTTCTGTCTCTCAATTTCTAGATGAGGGTTTTGAGGTTCACTTTGGACGTGATGCCTCTCATGTGATTGACTCCTCTGGCACTTTCATTTGCAAAATTTTGAGAGTAGGGAGAGTGTTTGAAGCTGATTTCTCTAAATCATTTGGTTCTTCTCATTTTCTTTTAGCTCAGCCCTTTTCTTACCTTTAGATGTGGTATAGGAGACTGGGGCACACGAGCTTTGATCTTCTTGCTCGATTGAGTGCCCTAGGACTCATCCGAGGATTTCCCAAGCTCAAATTTGAGAAGAACCTGATTTGTGCTCCTTGTCGTCTTGGAAAAATGGTTGTCGCTTCTCATTCATCCATAAACATGGTGATGACTGAGCGACCCAGAGAGCTTCTTCATATGGACACTGTAGGTCCATCTCGAGCTAGCTCTTTAGGCGGAAAATGGTACGTTCTTATTGTTGTTGATTACTACTCTCATTACTCGTGGGTTTTTTCTTGTAAGCAGGGATGAAGTGTTTATACACTTTCGGAGCTTAGCATTGAGGCTATTCAATGAACTCCCCGGTGCAATGAAAGCCATTCAAAGTGACAACGACACCGTGTTCAAGAACAGCTGCTTTGCAGAGTATTGTCTTGAACATGGAATTGAACATCAGTTCTCTACACCAAGAGTCCCACAACAAAAAAATATTGTTGAGAGGAAAAATCGCACACTTGTGGAGATGTCTAAGACGATGCTCAACGAGCATAGGACTCCTAGAAAATTTTGGGCTGAAGCCATGAGTACATCATGCTACATCTCCAATAGGATCTTTTTACGCTCTTTGTTGAATGTGACATCTTATGAACTTTGTTTTGGGAGGAAGCCCAAGGTCACTCACTTAAGGTAACTTGGACAACTTTGAATCACGCGCATCTGATGGAATCTTTTTGGGCTATTCCTTGCATGGTCACTCTTATCGTATTTTCAATCTTGAATCTAACACTATAGTTGAATCTTGTGATGTGACATTTGATGAAACATCTCCCTGTGTTAATCCTGTTTTTGAACTTGTGAGTGAGCGCGATATGAGTGAAGTGATTTTTGAGGAAGAAGAACCATCAGATGGTGAAGATCATGATGTTGTACCACTACCTCCCTCTATGGCATCTCTAGAAGCTTCATCTACATCAACAAGAGGACCTGAAGACTCTACTTCCAGAAGCATGGAGCAAACTTTGGCAAGAGTTGAGGGGATATTCTGTCGCAAAGAGAAGCACCACTTCGCATTTAGAGAATTCATCCTCCTGAACAGATCATCTGCGAGGTAAATGAAAGAGTAACCCGATCTCATGCTCACTTCGTTGATTCTACTTTTGTTGCAAATTTTGAACCATTGGATGTTAGTAATGCTTTGTTTGATGCAAGTTGGATCAACGCCATGCATGAGGAGCTTGAAAATTTTGATAGAAATCAAATTTGGATTCTTGTTGATCCACCCCCTAACATTCATATGATTGGAACAAAATGGATTTTTAAAAACAAACAGGGGGAGGATGGGGCTATAATGAGAAACAAGGTTAGACTTGTGGCTCAAGGGTATACTCAAGTCGAGGGGGTTTATTTTGGAGAAACATTTGCTCCGGTAGCTCGACTTGGGGCCATTAGGATCTTGTGGTTTTAAACTTTTTCAAATGTACGTTAAAAGCGCTTTCCTTAATGGCTTCATAGGAGAAGATGTGTATGTCAAGCAGCCTCCTAGTTTTGAACATCCCAAGTACCCCCATAGAGTCTTTGTTGGACCGGAAACGGCGACCAGAGGGGGGGGTGAATGGGAGCTTTTAAAATTTCGGGCTAACAAACTAGCCTTCGGTTTCAGTTCTGTCTTCTGCGGAACAGGCTTCGAACACTACCTTCGAAGGTCTGGTTCGGAGGTACTTCGACACCTTCGAACACAGGCTTCGGAGGAGCAAAAGTTCGAAGCCAAGAAGACTTCGCTCCACTCACTACCCTCGAAAATCTACTCTGCTAAGTCAGTGCAGGCTCCGCACACAGGGTGCTTCGAGCAGGCTTCGCACTTCACCCTTCGCAAGAGTGGACAGCCCTCTGAGGACTTCGACCAAGTACTTGGCGGCAGCAACTGGTGCTGGGCTTCGTACACGAAAGTCTACACGCACACAAACGGACTACGCTAAGGGCTTCGAAACAAGAAGCAAAACGGGCCTCGGTCAGGGCTACGCTAGTAAGCAGTGAGGTGACGCCTCCTGTTACACAGAGCGAACGCACACTGACAAAACACACTTCGCTAGAAAAACAACCTTCGCCTCAACTGGCTTCGGTGTACTACTACAGGCGAGGTATGCAAAGCGAGCTCAAGCAAAAGCACAGGAAACAGGGCTTTGCCGCTTGAACAAGGAACACAGAAAAATGAACTCTCTGGATGTATTACAATCGAAGTGTGGCTACAGGAGCTCAACAGTAAATGCTCAAAGTGTTAAATGTTACCTACCGAGCCCCCATATTTATTGCCCACAGTTCACCCAAAGGAAGTGACTACTTTACCCCTAGGGTTTACAAAAGATTTGACTCTACAGAACTAAGGGGTACAAAAGGTAGTCCACCTTTATTCTGGAGGCTTCTCTGTCAGCTTTGCAGAGGGGACAGTGTCAGCCTTTTACAGAACAGACAGTGTCAGCCTTTGCAGTCTTTGACTTTCTGCAGCCTCCCTCGCACGCGAGGGTGCGGTAGCTTCGGTGAGAAGCCTTGAGCCTGGTGGCCTTCGCTTCGCCGAAGATGTCCTCCGATACAGTGACGGTTTTGAGCCGAAGCCGTCAAAGCTCTTGAGCCTTCGCACCAACACCTCCGGAGTGGACCACCACGGCTTCGCAGCTACACCCAGCTTGAACTCCGTCAGTCCGTGTACCGAAGCCATGCAGGCCGAAGCACCTCAAGTCATCCTCACTCCGAAGCCCCACCTTCGGAGTACCACCCTTCGAAGTCCCTCCTTCGTCCAAGGCCTTCGCATTCCATGAGCACTTCGTCGCAGTGTCTCATCTCGAGCACACTCCTCGACGAGCCTCACCTGGACCATGCCTTCGATGCGCCTCGACTTCTGAGATCTTCGTCGGGTACCTTCGAGTGTCTCCCTCCGGAGCACACTTTGAACTCCTCGCCTCCGCAGAGGACTTGATCCACCAACTCCGAAGTCACTCCATTCGGAGTACCTTCGAAGTGCCTCACCTCCGAGGACTTGTCTCGGAGTACCTTCAGTCGGAGCCACGCTCCGCACTCTCTGCCTTCACCTGGCATGCCTCGACCCGAGGACCGACCCGGACCACCTTCGTAGCCACCGTGACGGAGCTCCCTGCTCCCCTGGCATCAAGCCTCCCGCTTGACCCAGGTTCACCTGCTGCGAACCTTGTCCGTCGCCTCCGAAGTCCCTGCGCACCACAGACAAGCAGACAAGTGTATCCAGTACTCCGGAGACCTCTCCGGGTTAGCAACCTCCGATACACACTCCGGTGTACCGCCCAAAGTACCGAACCCTTCGGTACAAACCCAGTCATTGCGTACAGTCGGACCCCTCCGACGAGCACACTCTGCTGCACAGCTGCAGCAAGCAAACACCGAACACCCTTCGGTGAAACCTCCTCCGAACACCCTTCGGAGGTACCACCTCCGAAGCCCCTTCGAAGGTACCCTTCGAACAGAGGGAAAAAGCCTGTCAATCACTCATCACAAAACACTGAAACCAACCCTTGGTTTCTCAATCTCCCCCTTGATGAGTTCATTGACAACCAAATCGAAGTTCAAGAAAATTTAAAAACTTTCAGCACACAAGTGACCATAAAAACTCAGAAAAGAGCCAAATCATGTCACTTGATAAAAGAATTTTCCTCCCCCTTTCTCAAAAGAGTAAAAAAGCCCCTTCGGCAATGACAACTCCTCCTGAGTTAAATTTTCCCTTTGGCAATAAAAAATCTTCTCCCCCTTTATGTCAAATTTTCTCCCTCTTTGAAATTATACCCCCTTGCGGCAGAGAACGAAGCAAATCTCTCCCCCTTTGGCAATGCAAGCATCAAGGAGCATGTAAAAGATGCAAAGCTTCGAAATGAGCAGAAATGTAAAGACATATGGAGCAAAAATATGCCAATATTAATACCAATGACCATGTGCTCAGCTCAAATTAATATTCTCTAAAAACATGATGAAGCATGTGAATTTATCATTTTTGGAATAAAAGCATCACCACTTAGTCAAGGAAACTAGACAAGTAAGAGCAAGGACTGCGCAAAGCTAGTCAATCTCTACTCTAGACAGACAAGTCCAGTTCAAAAGGAGCTTGAAAAGCAAACTTGATAGACAATGAATTTTGTTGTTCTTTTCTTAGTGCCAGGGGTTATTTGTTTGTCCACCTTATTCTTTCCAATCCGGCCAAGCCTAGGCATGAAAGCCATAAGAAGCTTAAGGCAAAGATTTTGGTATACACTACACTATTCCAGTTCAGACCGATGTGCAATGGTAAGCAGTCTAGAATAGAGTAGTGCGACAAACTAACCCACCTAGATCTTTTAACTTAAAGCATGCAAATCATGGAATTTTTGATTTTCACCAAGTGAACCAATTGCTTGGGACTTTCTGAATATCCATGAAAATGGAGAACAATTTTTCAAGTTGCAATTTTTAGCATCCAAAGAAATGTGTCTTGCTATCAAGCAGATAAAAGATAGCTAAAACAGTCCTCCCTAAACATGCTAGATTCAAGACTAAGCAGTGAGCATGTGTTGATTTTGAAAATAAAACATCATGCACATAAATGTTCCAGATGAATTAAAAAGAGCTGAGCTGACATGATTTCATGAATTATAAGCAGGCATATAAGTGCAAAATATGTAAATGCAATTTCAACACAATTAGACAAAGACACATCCATCTAAACACAGCTCCCCCTCACAAAATGCCGTAAGGGTGACAAATGCCAAGTTCCCCACGCAAGTAAGCAAATCGAGAAGCATCGAGGGGTTTTGTAAAAATATCGGCAAGCTGGTGTTGGGTATCAACATATTGAAGTTAAATATCACCCTTCTCATTGTGATATCTGAGAAAGTGATACCGTACATCAATGTGTTTGGTTCTGGAGTGCTGAACCGGGTTGTTTGCAATACAAATAGCACTAGTGTTATCACAGAAAAGTGGAACACTCTTATAATCTAACCCGAAATCCCGCAAAGTGGATACCATCCACAAAATCTGAGAGCAACAGCTAGCTGCAGCAACATATTCGGCCTCAGCCGTTGATTGTGCAACACTAGACTGTTTGCGGGAAGACCAGCAAACCAGAGAGGTACCCAGAAAATGACAAGTACCAGAGGTACTCTTCCTATCAATTCTACACCCAGCAAAGTCCGCATCGGAATAACCTCGAAGACATAAAGAAGAAGACGCTGAATACCATATGCCAAACTCAAGGGTGTGTTTGAGATACCTTAGGATGCGCTTAACCGCTTGGCGGTGCGAAGCTCGTGGTGAATCCTGAAAACGAGCGCACAGACACACAGCGAAGTGTATGTCCGGCCTCGTGGCAGTCAAGTAGAGGAGGGAGCCGATCATGCTCCGGAACTCCTTCTGATCTACGGCTTCTCCATCTTCGTCAGGGTCCAATGCTACAGATGTAGCCATTGGAGTGGCGAGGGGCTTCGCATCGGACATGTCGAACTTCTTGAGCAGGTCCTTGGTGTACTTTGTCTGGTGGACAAAAGTACCTTGTTTGCTTTGCTTGATTTGCAAACCAAGGAAGAAGGTGAGTTCACCCATCATCGACATTTCAAATTCCCTGCTCATGGTATCTGCAAACTCGGCAACCAAAGCATGAGAAGAGCCACCAAAGATGATATCATCCACATAAATCTGAACTAGGACGAAATCTTTGCCATGCTTGAGAGTAAACAAAGTTTTATCAACAGAGCCCATCAAATACCCTCGCTCAAGCAGAAAAGACTTAAGTCTATCATACCACGCCCGAGGGGCCTGCTTGAGTCCATAAAGAGCCTTATGAAGTTTAAGGACTTTATGTGGGTACTTGGGGTTTTCAAAACCAGGGGGTTGTTTTACATAAACATCTTCACCTATGAAACCATTAAGAAAAGCACTTTTGACGTCCATTTGATAGAGTTTGAATCCCCGGGATGTCGCAAAGGCAAGCAAAAATCCTAATGGCCTCAAGGCGAGCAACAGGTGCAAAAGTTTCAGTAAAATCAATCCCTTCTAGTTGAGAAAAGCCCTGAGCTACAAGTCTAGCCTTGTTTCTAACTATAGTCCCATCCTCCCCTTGTTTATTTTTGAAAATCCATTTTGTTCCAATGAAATGAACATTAGGTGGAGGATCAACTAATGTCCAGACTTGGTTTCTCTCAAAATTTTCAAGTTCTTCATGCATGGCATTGATCCAACTAGAATCAGAAAGTGCATGACTAACATCTAAAGGCTCGAAAGAAGCAACAAAAGCAGCATTAGTGAAATGAGCGTGAGAACGTGTTACCCTTTGATCAAGCTCACCAATGATCTGCTCGGGAGGGTGCATCCTTTGGACATGATGTGGAGCCTCGCGGCGGGACGCAGTCTCCCCCTCAACTTGTGCGTTGGAGTGGTCCAAGATGACCGATGTTGAGGTAGTCACTTCGGGACCTCGTGCCGAAGTAGTTGAAGCGGGGTCAGCTTCGGGGGTTGACGTCGAGGGTAGTAGGGGTTCATCCTCGAATTCTCCGGGATCTTCGTCTTCGAATAAGGTCTGTTCCATGTCGTGTTCATTTGCCTGTTCAAAAGCAGAACTAACAGAGGGGGTTGATTCATCAAAAGTCACATCACATGACTCGATGACAGTGTTAGTTTCCAAATTATAAACACGATAAGAATGACCATGAGTAGTATAACCCAAAAAGATCCCGTCAGAAGATCGCGACTCAAATTTATCTAAGTTACCTCGTTTTAGGATAAAGCAGCGACAGCCAAACACTCGAAGATGAGTAACCTTGGGCTGTCTCCCAAAACGCAGCTCATAAGATGTCAAATTTAAAATTGAGCGCAAGAAGATTTGGTTTGAGATGTAACAAGCAGTGTTCATGGCCTCAGCCCAGAATTTTCTAGGAGTCCTATGCTCATCAAGCATCGTCCTAGCCATCTCAACCAAAGTGCGGTTTTTTCCTCTCAACAACACCGTTCTGTTGAGGAACCCGCGGAGCAGAGAATTGATGTTCTATGCCATGCTGCATGCAAAAGTCAACAAAGAGACTATTTTTGAACTCGGTGCCATTATCGCTTCGAATGAATTTTAATGCACCAGGGAGTTCAGTGAAAAGTCTCAAAGCCAAGCTCCGAAAGTGTGAAAACACTTCATCCTCGCTGGCAAGAAAGAAGACCCAAGAGTAGCGAGAGAAATCGTTGACAATTACTAGAACATACCACTTCCCGCCTAAAGAACTAACCCGAGAAGGACCTACAGTGTCCATATGGAGAAGTTCTCCGGGTTGTTCAGTCATCACTGTGGTGACTGGCGAATGCGAAGCGGCAATCATTTTTCCATGTCAACAAGGAGCGCAAACTAAATTCTTCTCAAACTTGAGCTTGGGCAATCCTCAGATCAGACCTAGGGCGCTCAGACGAGCGAGCAATTCAAAGCTCATATGCCCTAGTCTCCTATGCCACTTCCAAAGCTCAGAAGTCGAATGTGCAACAAGACAATGAGAAGAACCAGATGACTCTGAAAAATCTGCTCCAAAAACTCTCCCAACTCTAAAGATCTTACACACCACAACGCCATCAGAATTGAGCACTTGCGAAGTATCGCGATGAAATCGCACTTCGAAGCCCTCATCAAGCAACTGAGATACAGACAGCAAATTGTATCCCAGGTTTTCAACCAAAGCAACATCTTTGAGAGTTAAGTTCGAATTAATTCTTACCACACCTTTACCTTTCACTCTACTCCTTCGATTGTTTCCGAAGGTGATATGTTCCCTTTGCTTGGTTGTGGTGAGGCTGGAGAACCATGCTGCATCTCCGGTCATGTGGCGCGAACAACCGGAGTCCATGATCCACGTGCCCTCCAAGCCTCGATCTGTCGCCTACACATGATGAGAACGTCTCGATCGCTCAGTGCTGGGGTGAGTAAAATAATGGCGAGGCATCTAGCACTGAGTGACACGAGTAGTAGGCACAGTAAAAGCAAACGGTCTACGCACATAATAATCAGAATGATGCAAAGTGCGAGGTCTACCTACATGTTGTGAAAGAACAACATGTCGAGGTCTCCTACTCTGACGAGGTACAAATCTGCTAGCCCGAGGTCTACCACCATATGGAACATGGTGAAGACCTCGAGGAGCAAAACCTCTCCGAGAAGCACGAGGAGCCTCAAAAGCAGGACGATAGTAAAACTCAGACTCATGCATACCTAAAGATGGGTAATGCATGTCCTGGTAACTCATCGCCTGAGAGCGTAGCTCATCCTTGATGCGACGAAAACAAAATCCAACCAAATGACCCGCCCGCTGACAATAAGAACAATGGAACACTCTCCTAGGGGCACTCTCATGGGTCACAGGAGCAACTCTCACAGGCTCCTTGGGTTTCTTCTGTGTGGTTTTCTTGGGAGGATTTTTCTTGGCAGGAGGAGTGGTTTTCTTTGGAGGATGGGTAGCCTTTTTGGCTGAAGGGGTGTCCAACAGAGCTCTCTCTTTCTCTAGGGTGGTGGGAGAGGTAAAAACAGTTTTGGTCTTACTGTCTGAAGGTATCCTCTCAAAACCCAAACCTAGAGCTACCCCTGCTCTGTCAGCACACAACTTGGTTTTGGCCAAGAGCAAATCCATCCTACCCTTCCCCTCAGTACATTTGTTTACCACGGAAAGAAGGTATTCATTTTCTGACATGAGGTTTTCAGCTCGCTCTCTAACAGTGCCTAGCTGGTCCTTAAGGGTAATGCATGTGTCACACACAGGCTGCACATCCTTAGAACTACCGGCCCTTTCCAATCTAGCCTCTAAATCATGAACATGCTTATCACGTAAATTAATGCTATCGCGTAATAAAGAGCAGTTCATGCAATCAATAACATCATGAGGTCTAGAATCCACCTCCAAAAGCTGCTTCTGTGCAGTCTCAAGCTCAGAAAGAGTTTGAGCATGAACAGAACGCAACTGAGCAAGCTCACCCATGACAACAGAGCAAGATTCACATTCAGCATCATTAATCTTAGACTTAAGCATGGCATATTCAGTAGAAACATTTTCTAGCCTAAGTCTAAGGTCTTTTCTTTCTCTAGCAGCTTGCACAAGTAATCTATCCTGACCAAGAACTACTTCATTCAGTTCATCTAATTTAATTAGTAGCTGGTCAGATGATAAGTTTACCTCAGATGAGTCAAGCTCATTGCCGCTGTGATCGCTGTCGGCCATGAAGCAAAGGCCGGTGAAGTCTCGTCCCTTCTTGTCCTTCTTGTCCTCCTTCCTTCGGGACTCCTCCTCCTCAGAGCTCGACTCCTCAGTTGAGGATTTGTCGATGTCGCTGAGAGCAGCAACAAAAGCTCTGGAAGCGGCCTTGGCTACTTTCTTAGCCATCTTGTCGCGCTTGCCCTTCACAAAGGGCTTCCTCTCCTTTTTGTGGTATTTGGGGCGGTCACTCTCATCTCTCTTCTTGATCTTGGGGCAATTGGCCTTAATATGAGAGGTGTCGCCACATTCATAGCAACCACTAAAACCACTTCTCCTCTGATCCCGTCTCTCATGATGAAAGCGGGTGAACCTCCGGGCAATGAGAGCAAGCTCATCATCAGCTAGAGTGTCCACCTGCTCCTTTGTGACGGAGACCAGGGAGGACAAAGCAAAAACATCTGCAAGAACACAAGTGCCTGATGTGCTTGGTTCTGCAGTGGTGCCACGGCTAGTGCTAGAAACCAATGCCAATGGCTGTGGCAAAGAGCTTCTGTGCACAGCAAGAGATGCCTTGGCAATCTCTGTGGACTTTAGCTTGCTAAAGAGTTCATCACAGGTTAGAGTGTCATAGCCTGTGGACTCCTCAATGCTGGATATCTTCACTTCCCATATGCTACGGTCAAGAGCATAGAGAAGCTTGATAGCCCTATCGTGATCACTGTAAGCAAGCGTCCCGTTGGACCGCAAGTTACTCACTATAGCATCAAAGCGCGAAAACATGGCATCTATAGATTCACCAGGTGCCTGCACAAATAGCTGATACTGTTGGTTGTAGGTGCTTTGGCGCCTGGCCTTAATCTGTGTAGAGCCCTAATGAAAAATAGTGAGCGTTGTCCAAATCTCCCTAGCAGTCCTAAGGTGCTGCACCCTATCGAACTCACTCCGGCTCAAACCGATGAACAGTATATTTCTTGCCTTGGAATTGACATTATACTGATCCTTCTCTGTTTGAGAGGTGCGAGTCTCAGGGATGGAGTATTGTGATTCCACAATCTCCCAAATTGCATTTTCTTGGCTTAACAAGTAAGCCTCCATGCGCACCTTCCAGTATGCGAAGTCTGTCCCATCGAACAGAGGAATTTTACTGCCTCTATCCATGTCGCCAACAGATCACAAAACCGGTTAAGGTCAACTGGTGATCTTAACCTGCTCTGATACCAATTGTTGGACCGGAAACGGCGACCAGAGGGGGGGGTGAATGGGAGCTTTTAAAATTTCGGGCTAACAAACTAGCCTTCGGTTTCAGTTCTGTCTTCTGCGGAACAGGCTTCGAACACTACCTTCGAAGGTCTGGTTCGGAGGTACTTCGACACCTTCGAACACAGGCTTCGGAGGAGCAAAAGTTCGAAGCCAAGAAGACTTCGCTCCACTCACTACCCTCGAAAATCTACTCTGCTAAGTCAGTGCAGGCTCCGCACACAGGGTGCTTCGAGCAGGCTTCGCACTTCACCCTTCGCAAGAGTGGACAGCCCTCTGAGGACTTCGACCAAGTACTTGGCGGCAGCAACTGGTGCTGGGCTTCGTACACGAAAGTCTACACGCACACAAACGGACTACGCTAAGGGCTTCGAAACAAGAAGCAAAACGGGCCTCGGTCAGGGCTACGCTAGTAAGCAGTGAGGTGACGCCTCCTGTTACACAGAGCGAACGCACACTGACAAAACACACTTCGCTAGAAAAACAACCTTCGCCTCAACTGGCTTCGGTGTACTACTACAGGCGAGGTATGCAAAGCGAGCTCAAGCAAAAGCACAGGAAACAGGGCTTTGCCGCTTGAACAAGGAACACAGAAAAATGAACTCTCTGGATGTATTACAATCGAAGTGTGGCTACAGGAGCTCAACAGTAAATGCTCAAAGTGTTAAATGTTACCTACCGAGCCCCCATATTTATTGCCCACAGTTCACCCAAAGGAAGTGACTACTTTACCCCTAGGGTTTACAAAAGATTTGACTCTACAGAACTAAGGGGTACAAAAGGTAGTCCACCTTTATTCTGGAGGCTTCTCTGTCAGCTTTGCAGAGGGGACAGTGTCAGCCTTTTACAGAACAGACAGTGTCAGCCTTTGCAGTCTTTGACTTTCTGCAGCCTCCCTCGCACGCGAGGGTGCGGTAGCTTCGGTGAGAAGCCTTGAGCCTGGTGGCCTTCGCTTCGCCGAAGATGTCCTCCGATACAGTGACGGTTTTGAGCCGAAGCCGTCAAAGCTCTTGAGCCTTCGCACCAACACCTCCGGAGTGGACCACCACGGCTTCGCAGCTACACCCAGCTTGAACTCCGTCAGTCCGTGTACCGAAGCCATGCAGGCCGAAGCACCTCAAGTCATCCTCACTCCGAAGCCCCACCTTCGGAGTACCACCCTTCGAAGTCCCTCCTTCGTCCAAGGCCTTCGCATGAAGCATTCCATGAGCACTTCGTCGCAGTGTCTCATCCCGAGCACACTCCTCGACGAGCCTCACCTGGACCATGCCTTCGATGCGCCTCGACTTCTGAGATCTTTGTCGGGTACCTTCGAGTGTCTCCCTCCGGAGCACACTTTGAACTCCTCGCCTCCGCAGAGGACTTGATCCACCAACTCCGAAGTCACTCCATTCGGAGTACCTTCGAAGTGCCTCACCTCCGAGGACTTGTCTCGGAGTACATTCAGTCGGAGCCACGCTCCGCACTCTCTGCCTTCACCTGGCATGCCTCGACCCGAGGACCGACCCGGACCACCTTCGTAGCCACCGTGACGGAGCTCCCTGCTCCCCTGGCATCAAGCCTCCCGCTTGACCCAGGTTCACCTGCTGCGAACCTTGTCCGTCGCCTCCGAAGTCCCTGCGCACCACAGACAAGCAGACAAGTGTATCCAGTACTCCGGAGACCTCTCCGGGTTAGCAACCTCCGATACACACTCCGGTGTACCGCCCAAAGTACCGAACCCTTCGGTACAAACCCAGTCATTGCGTACAGTCGGACCCCTCCGACGAGCACACTCTGCTGCACAGCTGCAGCAAGCAAACACCGAACACCCTTCGGTGAAACCTCCTCCGAACACCCTTCGGAGGTACCACCTCCGAAGCCCCTTCGAAGGTACCCTTCGAACAGAGGGAAAAAGCCTGTCAATCACTCATCACAAAACACCGAAACCAACCCTTGGTTTCTCAGTCTTTAAACTTCACAAAGCTTTATACGGGCTTAAGCAAGCTCCTAGGGCTTGGTACGACCAACTTAGGACCTTCTTGATTGAGCACAGGTACAAAATGGGCTCTGTTGATAAGACCGTGTTCACTCTCATGCATGTCAAAGATTTCTTACTCATTTAGATTTATGTTGATGACATAATCTTTGGTGGTTCATCTCATACTCTTGTGGCCGAGTTTGCTGAATCCATGAGCAGGGAATTCAAAATGTCGATGATGGGCGAGCTGACCTTCTTCCTTGGTTTGCAAATCAAGCAAAGCAAACAAGAAATTTTTGTCCATCAAACGAAATACAGTAAAGACCTGTTAAAACGCTTTGACATGTCAGATGCAAAACCACTTGCTACCCTAATGGGTACTTCAGTTACGCTTGATCTAGATGAAGATGAAGAAGAAGTGGACCAGAAGGAGTTCTAGAGCTTGATCGGCTCGCTCCTCTACTTGACGGCTATGAGGCCAGACATACACTTCGCTGTGTGTCTGTGCGCTTGTTATCAGGATTCTCCCAAGGCTTCACATCGTCAAGCTGTCAAGTGCATTCTAGGGTATCTCAAGAACACTCTAGAATTTGGCATTTGGTATTATACATCATCTTCTTTATGCTTGAGAGGTTTTTCTGATGCTGAGTTTGCTAGATGTCGTATTGATCGCAAGAGTACTTCCAGGACTTGTCACTTTCTGGGTTCTTCTCTTTTGTGTTGGTCTTCTCGCAAATAGTCTAGCGTTGCACAGTCTACAATCGAGGTTGAATATTTAGCTGTCGCTAGCTGTTGCGCACAAATTTTGTGGATGGTTTCTACTTTGCGGGACTTTGGGTTGGATTTTAAAGGATTTCCACTATTTTGTGACAACACAAGTGCGATTAGCTTAGCAAACAACCCAGTACAACATTCTAGTACCAAACACATTGATGTGCGTTATCATTTCTTAAGAGATCACAATGAGAAGGGTGATATCGATTTGCGCTTTGTTGATACCCAGAATCAGCTTGCATATATTTTCACCAAGCCTCTCAATGCATCTCATTTTGCATTTTTGAGGGGAGAGCTTGGCATTTGTCATCCTTATAGCATCATGTGCGGGGGAGTTGTGTACTTTTGCATATGGTTCTGTAATATTTATCTTGTGTAAAATTGAAAAGAACCAGGTGGGTTTGCATTGTCGCACTACTTTGTTCTAGACTACTTACCATTGCACTTTGGTATGAATTGGGACATTGAAGTGTATACCATGACCAATGTCTTAAGCTTATGATGGTTCAACCTAGGCTTAGCCTGGTCGGTAAACATAAGGTTGACTTGCAAATAACGCTTGGCACTTAAAATAAAAAGTTTAATTTCCTTGCATATCAAGTTTGCTGCAGCTCCTTGTAGTGGGATGTGCTTATCTGGTTAGTATTTGACTAGCTTTTGCATCTCTTTCCTTGCCATGTCTAGTATGCTAGTGTGAGTGGTGATGCTTTTATTTGCTAAAACTTGAAAATGCTTGCTCTTACTATTAATTAGATTGTATGTGTTGTAGCAATTGCATTATCTACAGTAGGATTTTGTGTGTATATGGTGTATATAGTGAACCTCGAAGGGTTCTCGCAGAGGGAGATAGGATTTATACTGGTTCAGGCCTCCCCGAAGGGATAATAGCCCTACGTCAAGTCTACAGTGGATTTGGCATAGTTTTTCCTCTACGGAACCTATTTGTTACAAGGGCATGGCCCTGCTTTTATAGTCACGCAGGCCAAAGGAAAATACCTAAATGCCCTCTACAGGCCATAGGCCTTATAGGGGCACAAAGGGAATAAGACTAGACTGTTGTACATGCAGCTTTACAGCTTTACAGACATGGCAGATAAACGTCACTTCTGAGCAGCTAAACGACATACCAGGGGCGGGGGGACCCCGGTATGGCTTTACACTATGGTTTTACACTATAGTAGTGGCCGGAGCTCTTGGGGTGGAGACAACTACGAAGGCTCCGAGCGGCACTCCAAAGCGGACTTCAAGGAGGGCTCCGAAGGACACTCCGAAGAGCACTCCGAAGTGGGCTCCGAAATTGTTCTTGGAGTAGGGCTCCGAAGGAAACCAGAGGGGTCCTAGAGGTTTGGCTCCGAAAGGGACCGGAGGGGGCCCGGATGATGAGGACATCACTTCACCCGATACACACATGCACCATCAACCTACAATTCAATTACAGGGACCAATCACACGCGCCCGTGTCCGTCGCTTGAACCATGAGGTTAATTCTTTCCTTAGCAACTATGTTAATATTTGTTTGGATGGGATGCTACTGAATACTAGTGATATTTTGTTGCTTAGGAACATGGGAGATGGAATAGAAGAGTTGGAGTTGAAGACGGAGTCGCACGGATGATTTGAAGTCAAGAATTCGCTGGTTCGGACTACATCATCCACCATGCACCAAAATGGGCGTAATTTCCTCATACGAAGTCCGATTGGCGCGTTCTTGGACTTTTTCGAAAGCTGAGGAGAAGACGAATCTTTTGCCATTGGTTTCGCCTCATTTGGAGTCTCAAGTCGTCCTGTGTGTTTGAAACAGTCCTGCATAACAGAACTGGGCCGAGTTGGACCTTGTACTGAGTTGGAGGCCGTGTTGGCCCATAGTCCGAGTCTGTACGCCTTCTACAGGCTGCCCACGCCTTATATACTCATGCCAGCCGCCTTTAGGGTTAGGTTTTGCTTTGTTTGCATCTACACTTGTGTGTTTAGATCCCGCTCCTGCACCGGACCGATTGGCTGCTGCATCAGCGTTTGTGAAACCTCTCCTCTTCATAGTTTATCTGTGATTTGGCTATCGACTTGTGTTCTTCCTGTTCTTGCTTGTGTTCTTGGGTTCGTTTGCAGGAATTAGCCTTCGTGGCGAGGTCAATCGTGTCCTGCGTGGTTGATAACCAACGGAGACGGTGGTGTAGCGATTGCAAGGTTTTGATCCGCCGGACCAGAGCCTTGGATCGTCAACGTCGAGATTCCACCAATCCAAGTTATCCTTACCTAGCGGAAGATCGGGACCAATCCCCCATTAGTTGGTATCAGAGCTCAGATTTCCCGTTAGGTAATCTCGATCTTCTTTTATTTTACCTAGAGTCCAGAAAACCCTCACAAAAAATACCCACCGATAACCCCTTTGTGCCTTGCGATTTTAATCTCAGTTTTTAACCTTGTTGAGTTTGTGTAGGCTCCAAATTGGGTCAAGAAGATGCTCAAAAAATTTCAGATTTTTCTGACAAACGAGCGAAAAGTTATGCCTGTTTTACCGAAGGGGGGGTCACAAGGACTCGATGTGGAAAACGAGTAGGGTTGTGGAGGGGGGGGGGGTTTCGGGTGGGGAATTTTTTTAGATTCATTCGAATCACCAAAAAAATCAGGAAGATAAAGAAAAAAATTGGTCAAAGTTTTTGCTCGCCGTTCAGCGAACTTGTTGTTTTTCTGTGAACCACATCCCACCTCAGTTGCAGGTGCCAGTTTTTGTGGTTGCATCTCTTGTCATCCTTGTTCAAAAAAAAATATATCGTGAAAAAAAAGCAAAAGAGAACCGGTCCTGTCGATCTCTTGTCTGATCTCTTGTCCGATCCCTTGTCCGATCAGCGGCAGCGGCAGAGAGCAGGGCGCGGCGCTGGGCTGGGCCGAAAGTCATTTGCTTGTCCGATCTCTTGTCCGATCCCTTGTCCTAACAACGGCAGCGGCATAGTTTCCCTCTATTGCTTGAATTTTCACCTTGAGAGCACTAAGGCCAGCAACTTTGACGAGTACTAGGGAACACTTATTGAACTTGGTTTAACTGTTATTACTATCGCTATTCCTTGCTACTTACTTTGCCTTCCGAGCTACACCTTCTCTTGGTCAGGACAGGTTCACATCTTGCAATCGCCACCACCCTCCACTTGGTTCATCACCTGTAGGCCGGTGACCTCACTGCGGCGTGGTAAGAACACTTGCAAGTGTGGGTAAGGCGCTTGACAGATTGCTTCCACCACACACCACCACCCCACCTAGTTGCTTTCCATAAGGATTATTCTTTGTTGCATGTCTTTTCACTAACATGGCAGATAACAGTGGTACCCCTCCATCTGATTTTAATGACTGTGTCTCACGACGTGCTCTACTAGAGTCTCAGCGGCAGACCCAACATTCCATCGAACGTCTCGCGCGTACTGTGGCTGACCTAGTGGACCAGATGACTGCCCTGGAGACACGATTGCCTGCTGCACAAGCCGACGACGACCATGTTGAGGAGGAAGACGATCATATTGAAGAGGAAGACGACCTATCCTATGCCGAGAACAATGGCATTGACCCTGATGAGGCTGCACGTCATCCCTTTCAGTTCAATCATCAAGGTATGGGCGGCCACCGCAACCGCCATCCACGAGGTAATAATGACAACCGCAGGAACAATGATCCCTACTCCAAGGTAAAATTTTCAGTACCTCATTTTGCTGGCACCTATGATCCAGATGCTTATTTAGATTGGGAAATGTTAGTCGAACAAAAATTTAATGCGCACATGGTTCCTGCTATCCACCGCGTGCGCTTAGCTACTAGTGACTTCACTGGATATGCTCTTCTTTGGTGGACTGAAATAGTTCAGGTTGGCAATGAACCACAAAATTGGGGTATGTTAAAACGGCAAATGCATGGTAGATTGGTTTCTCCCTCATATAAGCGTGATTTGAGAAAAAAATTGCAGCGCCTAAACCAAGGAAATAAATCGGTAGAGGAGTATTATCAGGAGTTGCAAATAAGTTGCATGCGTGCTGAAATTGAGGAGGACAATGAGGACAAAATGGCCCGTTTTTATGGTGGTTTAAGACGTGAAATTCAGGATATCATTGATTATAAAGAATACAATACTATCACTCATCTTTTCCACCTTGCTATACTTGCAGAAAAAGAATTGCAGGGTCGCCAACAACCACAACGCAGCATGAGGACCAACATTGGTGGTACCACTTCACGCTCAAGTGGGCAGCAGCAACGACCACCACCACCTTCTCGACCAACGGCTACATCAGCACCTTCTACATCTACAGCCCAGGCTGAGAGCTCCAAGGCTGCAGCATTCAAGGCGCCAGCCAAGCCCACCTCCTCTGTGGCCTCTACCGCACGTTCTGCAGCGATCCAGTGTCACCGATGCAAAGGATTCGGACACGTTATGAAGGACTGCCCTAGTCAGCGGGCTTATATTGCTACGGAAGACGGTGGCTATGTAAGTGCTAGTGATGTTGAAGATGAATATGCACTTGCTGCTAACATTGCAGGAGATGACGATGCATCCGACAATGACGCTGTTTTTGCACCGGATGCCTTTGCCGACCATGAAGCACTTATTGTACAACGTATTTTAAGCACTCACATGGAGCAGGACGACCGGGCACAACGGAACAATCTGTTTCAGACCTTCTTCATCGTCAATGATCGCCGTGTACGTGTCATCATCGACAGTGGTAGTTGCAACAATTTGGTGAGCCACGACATGGTAACTAAGCTTCAACTTCCCACACGTGCGCATCCACACCGTTACCACGTGCAATGGTTCAGCAATAGCGGTAAGGTCAAGGTAACACAAACTGCTCACATCAAATTTTCCATTGGTACATACTTCGGAGTTGCTAATTTTGATGTAGTACCAATGCAAGCATGTTCTCTGTTACTTGGTAGACCTTGGGAGTATGATACTGATACTACACACCATGGTAGGAGCAATAAGTACACATTTATGTATAAAGGAAAGAAAGTTCCATTGCTTCCTATGACTCCTGCTGAAATTGTGAAATTTGAACAAGAAAAACATGCTAGGGACACACAAAAGAGCAAACAACCTTCTGAAAATCAGCAAGTAGCTAAAACGCTTTCGAGGCAACAGAAAGATAAATTTGCTTGCAACTAAAACTGACCTTGCTGAAATTTGTGATGATACTCCCATGATATATGGCTTGATTTGCACGAACGTGCTGTTTTCACTTGCGAACATTCCTAGCTCTATTCCTGTTGCAGTCACTGACCTTTTGCAGGAGTTTAACGATGTTTTTCTTGCTGAGATACCACCTGGGCTGCCACCGATACGCGGCATCGAGAACCAAATTGATTTGATCCCGGGAGCGTCTCTTCCTAATCGTGCAGCGTACCGTACCAATCCAGAGGAGACAAAAGAAATTGAGCGCCAAGTACAAGACCTTCTTGATCGTGGGTATGTCCGTGAAAGCCTTAGTCCTTGTGCAGTACCCGTTCTTTTGGTGCCTAAGAAAGATGGTTGTTGGCGCATGTGTGTTGATTGTCGTGCTATTAATAATATCAGCATTCGATATCGACACTCTATTCCTAGATTGGATGACATGCTTGATGAGCTTAGTGGTGCCATTATCTTTACTAAGATCGATCTCCGTAGTGGCTACCACCAAATTCGCATGAAACTAGGTGATGAATGGAAAACTACTTTGAAAACAAAGTTTGGATTATATGAGTGGCTTGTCATGCCTTTTGGACTTACTAATGCACCTAGTACCTTCATGCGCTTGATGAATAAAGTCCTACGGCACTTTATAGGACGCTTTGTGGTTGTATACTTTGATGATATCTTGGTTTATAGCAAGTCTCTCACTGAACATGTTGAACACCTACGCGCTGTTTTTTCTGTCCTCCGTGAGGCTAGAATGTTTGGTAACCTTTAGAAGTGCACGTTTTGCACGAATCGAGTTGTGTTTCTTGGATATGTTGTCACTTCACGGGATATTGAGGTTGACGTGGCAAAGGTAGAAGCAATCAACAGCTGGCCACAACCCCAAACTATCACACATGTACATAGTTTTCTTGGTCTTGCAGGTTTCTACCGGCGTTTTGTGAAAGATTTCAGCACCATAGCCGGTCCTTTGCATGAGTTGACCAAGAAGGGAGTTACTTTTACTTGGGAGCCAGCACAAGAACAAGCTTTTGCCACACTCAAGGATCGCCTTACACATGCACCTCTACTTCAGCTACCCGACTTCAGTAAGCCTTTTGAGTTAGAATGTGATGCTAGTGGTTTTGGAATAGGAGGTGTGCTGCTACAAGGAGGTAAACTCGTGGCCTATTTTAGTGAGAAATTACATGGTCCACAGTTGAATTATTCTACCTACGATAAGGAATTATATGCCTTAGTGCGTGTGCTTGAAACTTGGCAACATTACCTTTTGCCTAAGGAGTTTATTATTCATTCGGATCATGAAGCATTGAAGCATATACGTAGTCAAGAAAATCTGAATAAACGACATGCTAAATGGGTAGAATTTATTGAGACTTTTCCATATATCATTAAACATAAGAAAGGGAAAGATAATGTGATTGCTGATGCTTTATCTAGACGTTATACATTGCTTTCTCAACTTGATTATAAGATCTTTGGTTTAGAAACATTGAAGGACATGTATGCTACTGATTTGGACTTCAAAGATGCTTTTGCAAATTGTACAGATGACCGTGCTTGGAACAAATATGTGCTGAATAATGGATATCTTTTTCGTGCTAACAAGTTATGTATGCCGGCTAGCTCTCTTCGCTTGTTGTTATTGCAGGAAGCACATGGTGGTGGTTTGATGGGTCATTTTGGATCAAAGAAAACCGAAGATGTGCTGTCCACACACTTCTATTGGCCTAGGATGAGACGAGATGTTGAGCGCTATGTGGCACGATGCACTACTTGCAATAAAGCTAAGTCTCGTCTAAACCCACATTGTCTTTATATGCCTCTGCCCATTCCTAGTGTACCTTGGGAGGATATTTCTATGGATTTTGTGTTAGGATTACCTAGAACTAGGAGGGGGAGATATAGTATTTTTGTGGTGGTAGATTGGTTCTCTAAAATGACACATTTTATACCTTGTCACAAGAGCAACGACGCTACCAATGTTGTTGATTTGTTTTTTAGAGAGGTCGTACGCTTGCATGGAGTTCCCAATACCATCGTTTCAGATCGTGATGCTAAATTCTTAAGTCATTTTTGGAGGACGTTGTGGCATAAGCTAGGGACAAGCTGCTGTTTTCTACTACTTGTCACCCCCAAACGGATGGGCAAACGGAGGTCGTCAACCGTACATTGTCCACCATATTGAGGGCTGTTTTGAAGACCAACTTAAAGCTCTGGGAAGAGTGTCTACCTCATATTGAGTTTGCATATAATAGGTCAGTACACTCCACTACTAAGGTAAGTCCGTTTCAAGTGGTCTATGGCTTTAATCCGCGTGCTCCTATTGATTTGCTACCATTACCACCATCTGAAAAATTGAATTTTGATGCTACTACACGTGCTGAATTATTACTTAAGATGCATGAAACTACTAAAGCAAACATAGAGAAAATGAATGAGAAATATCGTGCTTATGGTAGTAAGGGTAGAAAAGCGATAACATTTGAACTGGGTGATCTTGTTTGGTTGCATTTGCGCAAGGATTGTTTTCCTGATTTGAGAAGTCTAAATTGATGCCCCGTGCTGATGGTCCTTTCCGTGTGCTTGAGAAGATCAATGATAATGCATATAAACTTGAGTTGCCTGCAGCTTTTGGGGTTAGTCCCACATTTAACATTTCAGATTTAAAGCCCTATTTGGGAGATGACGATGAACTTGAGTGGAGGACGACTCCATTTCAAGAGGGGGAGGATGATGAGGACATCACTTCGCCCGATACACACATGCACCATCAACCTACAATTCAATTACAGGGACCAATCACACGCGCCCGTGTCCGTCGCTTGAACCATGAGGTTAATTCTTTCCTTAGCAACTATGTTAATATTTGTTTGGATGGGATGCTACTGAATACTAGTGATATTTTGTTGCTTAGGAACATGGGAGATGGAATAGGAGAGTTGGAGTTGAAGACGGAGTCGCACGGATGATTTGAAGTCAAGAATTCGCTGGTTCGGACTACATCATCCACCATGCACCAAAATGGGAGTAATTTCCTCATACGAAGTCCGATTGGCGCGTTCTTGGTCTTTTTGGAAAGCTGAGGAGAAGACGGATCTTTTGCCATTGGTTTTGCCTCATTTGGAGTCTCGAGTCGTACTGTGTGTTTGAAACAGTCCTGCATAACAGAATTGGGCCGAGTTGGACGTTGTACTGAGTTGGAGGCCGTGTTGGCCCATAGTCCGAGTCTGTACACCTTCTACAGGCTGCCCACGCCTTATATACTCACGCCAGCCACCTTTAGGGTTAGGTTTTGCTTTGTTTGCATCTACACTTGTGTGTTTAGATCCCGCTCCTGCACCGGACCGATTGGCTGCTGCATCAGTGTTTGTGAAACCTCTCCTCTTCATAGTTTATCTGTGATTTGGCTATCGACTTGTGTTCTTCCTGTTCTTGCTTGTGTTCTTGGGTTCGCTTGCAGGAATTAGTCTTCGTGGCGAGGTCAATCGCGTCCTGCGTGGTTGATAACCAACGGAGACGGTGGTGTAGCGATTGCAAGGTTTTGATCCGCTGGACCGGAGCCTTGGATCATCAACGTCGAGATTCTCCACCAATCCAAGTTATCCTTACCTAGCGGAAGATCGGGACCAATCCCCCATTACCGGAGGCTTGACTCTAGAGAACTCCGAAGGGAGCCCAAAGGCTAAATCTGGTTACTGCTTGTAATTAACTTCGTCAGGAGGGATGATGCTTCGTCTTTAGGCCTCGGTGGGGACAGTCTACAGGATCAAGCCCTTCAGAGGCTGATGTTATTTTAGGACAAAAAAGTAGCGACCAGAGGGGGGTGAATGGGCGCCTTAAAAAATTCTTGCGAATCAATGACCTTTTCCCAACACCCAACGCACCTCGACTAACAACCAGTTGGAGCTAGTAGATCTAAACCAAGAAAATAATCTAGCCGAAAAACAACCAGTGTCCTAAGCGAAAAGACACCAACACAATGTTCGAAAGCAGATTAGCAGAGCATTTAAAACATGGTCATTTCAAGCTTCATGAAGGTAGATCGACACAGGTATTCAAACTTGAGTGCACGTAAAAAGAGATGAAAGTTTAATGTTCAAAATTTGTCTCTTGTTCGATACTTGACGAAGCCTGTTCGAATTCCTCGTGCGAAGGCTACAAGTGTGGACATCGATGTCTGACCAAAAACTGATCGAAGCCTGATCGGAGTCTGCTTCGGCTTCGTCACACTTTGGAGCTTCGGAGCTTAACACAGGAAAAAACAACTTCGAAGCCAACATGAAAATCGAAGCCTGAAAACGTGTACTTCGCTTTGAACAGCGTACAGCTGAGCCACGGGTGAGGCTTCGGAGTACTTAGTGCAAAGAAAAGTTATAGCGAAGAATGCAAGCGTGAAGTCTGCAACCAAAACACCTTCGAACCGGGCCAAACTCCGAACCGGAGACCACAAGAAAACCGGAGTCACTTAAAAGGCTCGAAGTCCCTAGCGTCAGAGATTGCATTCCCACGCAAGACTCCGGAGGAGAGGCTTGCGGAGCACCTTCGCTCGCCAGGCTTCGCAACACTTGCCTAAGCTCACACATGACGTCCAACGTCTACGTCCTGACACGGCTACAACAATGCTAATAAAAACCAAACGCCTAGTTCTGCCAGCTAGAACCTATCCTTGCTGTTGTAAGCACTGCAACACACAAAGAACCTAGGCCAGCCTAGACTGCCATGATGAACAAAAGGCCTCATGCCTAGGCTGAAGAAACTAGGCAACCTATGCAGCTACCTAGTACCAGCCATGACTGCACACCGAGTCCACACATAACAGACATCGGAAAAGACAATCACATGGAGAGGAAAAATAATAATCACCCGGCTGCGATTTCAGATGAAATGAATACCGACCAAAGCCAAAAACAACCTCAACACTAGTTTAATCAGTTTTCACGGAAATCTATGAACAACGGTAATACTTGTCGTAGTATGATTAATTAAGAAGAATACTTCAGAAACCTGCGTGTTGAAGTGTGCTCGTTGCCCCCACTCCATGCATCTCCCTTGAACGATCCGCTGCGTGTGATGAAGCCCGTAGAGCCAGCCCTTGGCTTCTGTGCTCCTTGCGGCAGGACACCTCAACTAGCTGCTGCGACAGAGACTAGCTGCAATCTAGGTGCAAGCTACCTCCCACGCACGCCTCGGATGATGAGTACGCAGAGTGAAACAAAATAACCCTGGAGAAGAGAAGCTTTGGTGGTGATGCATTGATCTGATAATGGTGGTGGCGACGCACACAGAGGAAAAATCTGGTGACAAAATTGAAGTGGTTGAACTCTAATTTGCATTAGATGAGTTAACCCTTACCCTAGGTATTGGGGCCCTATTTATAGGAAGCCCAATAGCCTAGGAAAATACCAAAAGACCCTTAGGGTTTTTACAGACACTGAAATAAAATGGAAAAGACCAAAATGCCCTTAGAATATTTTTACAGACTCGATTGACAAACTGTGGGCCTAAAGGCAAAATAGTAAACTCCTAAATACATATGACTTATCGTGAAGCGGATCTTTCGTAGCGATTACGGCTTCGCCTCAGAACGGTCAGATCCGAGATCAGCGGTTGTCAGTTTTGCGCCGAAACTAACAAATCGTCCACCGACTTTGCACCAGGTACCTGGATTGGGCCAGCCCGATTCCACAGCTCTCTCAGCCCAGCAATCGCTCGCCACCCGTGTACCTGAGTCAATCCTGGTCAATATCCCAGTGGATCCTCTACTACTCCTAGCCCCTGTACCCGGATTGGGCCAGCCCGACTTTGTGGCCCCTGTGCCCGACAGTCGCTCACTGCCCATGTACCTGAGTCACATGCGGCCCAGACGCAACAGGTCTTATCTTCTCTTTAGTCCTCTTTGACTTCCGTTGACAATCACTCATCATATCTGGAGCCATAAGGCCCACACTCTTTAGCATGGCTCCTCAATCTCCCCCTTGATGAGTGCATTGTCAACACTTCTCTTCATCAGCTCTCCAGTACCTGTAAACACATGTGGAAACACGAAAACAAAACATAAGAAAACAGAGAAGAAGAAAATAAAATAAAAGTTTAACCCTAATGACCAAAAGTCAAACAACAGCAAGGAAACGGTCATTATGGTTAACCAAAAATTAAGACTCAAAACGATCAAAATGAGTGCAATCTCAGAATTATCAACAAGGATATCAAAAGAGTAAGCACAAAATGGGACAAAAACCCCCCTGAAACAAATCCCAGAGAAAGCCAAAACTCCCCCTTAAACTCTTCTCCCCAAAATTTCTCCCCCTTGTTGACAATTGGACTCATCAGGCGAGACTAAAAATGCACTCTAAGGAGACACAGACTCCCCCTAAAATGCAACCCCCCCTCAAAATATGCAATGAATGCAACTGGGGTGCAGGTGGAGTGAAGAAAGCATGCTTCTCAGATATGATTGATGGCAATTACAACATCTAGCAGGTATAGCAAAAGACATACTGTCTAAGAAACATGGCATGATCAGTGCAATGGATGATATCTAAAGAAAGTCATTAGCACACATTTTTCAATTTTTGCAAACAAAAGCATCACCACATTTTCTAGTTGACAAGCAAAGTAAAGCATAAGATGCAAAACTAACTGATATCTACCAAGATAAGCATTGTCCAAAACAAAGTGTTTCAGCAAACTTGTTATCTTTTTAATTTTCAGGATTTTTCTTTTTCCTTTTTCATTTTTGCTAGGGGTTATTTTCATGTAAAATCTTATGCTAACCGACCAAGTCAAGCCTATGCCAGAACTGGACCATCAGAAGCTTAAGACATTGGTCTTGGTATAAACTACAATATCCTAGTTCATACCAAAGTGCTATGGTAAGCAGTCTAGAACAATATAATGTGACAAAGCAAACCCACCTGGATCTTTTCAAATTGAGCACAAAAAGACATGGAATTTTCATTTTTCTGATTTTTTATCATTTTATAGCACATTTTCCATGTTAAAGCAATATAGATGTCCAAGTTGCATATTTGCATCTAAGTGAGGAACTAGCTACCAGGCATGTAACAGATAGCAAAAGCACTCAGCCTACACATGCTAGTTACCAGAAGCAATGGTGATCATTTTTCAATTTTAAAGCATAAAAGCTATGCATATGACATATATCAGACATATCATGTGAACTAAAGCAAAGCATGATCATCGACCAGTAATCAAACGCATGTACCAGCTAGAATAAGTAAAGAAGATCAATCATATAATAGAAGCAAGCTCAAAGTGTGATATGTGAATATGCATGATATGAACACAGACAAAAAGACTCAAGAAAAGAGTAAAGAAGAAAGAAAACTGATTCAAAATATCCTAAAAAGGATACACAACACCTAAATCCCCTCGTAAATGCTCAAAAGTAGACTGATCTAGGGGTTTAGTAAAAATGTCAGCCAACTGATGATGGGTATCTACATGAACAAGGTCAATGACACCCTTCTCATATTGATCCCTCAGGAAATGAAAGTGCACATCAATGTGTTTTGTTTTTGAATGGAGACAAGGGTTTTTCCCTACACTAATCGCACTGGTGCTGTTACAAAACAGAGGAACTCTGGTAGGAAAGAACAACCCAAAATCTCGCAATGTGGAAATCATCCAAACCAACTGTGAGCAACAGCTAGTAGCAACTACATACTCAGCCTCAGTGGTCGAAAGTGCAACTCTAGACTGCTTCCGAGAAGACCAAGAAACAAGAGAAGAACCAAGAAACTGGCAAGTACCAGAAGTCGACTTGCCTCCGAAAAGCCAGATAAATCAAGAGATGATGATGCTGAATAAAAGAGACCTAGATCGGGCGCATAAGTAAGGTACCTAAAAATGAGCTTGACAGCCTGCCGATGAGACGCGCGTGGAGAAGACTGGAAGTGTGCACACAGTCCTACGGCAAACTATATGTCTGGCCTTGTCGCCGTCAAGTACAGCAGTGAACCGATCATCCCTCAAAACTCTCTCTCAATTACCTTGACGCCACTCTCGTCCTTGTCCAGGCCCCCAGATGAACCCATTGGGGTCATCTAAGGCTTCAGCTCTCCACCAAAGTCGAATTTCATCAACATGTCCCGAGTGTACTTACTTTGGGGGATGAAGATGCCGTCCTTGTTCTACTTGATCTGGAGGCCTAGGAAATACTTGAGCTCACCCATGAGGCTCATCTCAATCTCACTATGCACCTGCTCAGAAAACTTGGACACAAGCACATCAGTAGTACCACCAAAAATGGTATTGTCCACATAAATCTGAGCAACCAAAAAATCTGAGGCATCTCTGAGCAAGAAAAGAGTTTTATCCACAGAACCCATCACAAAGCCCTTCCCCAACAAAAACTGCTTCAACCAGTCATACCAAGCCCTAGGGGCTTGCTTAAGATCGTATAAAGCTTTCTGCAATTTAAAAACATGTCGAGGAAACTTAGGGTTCTCAAAACCGGGGGGGCTGCCTAACATAGACCTCCTCCTCTATGTAATCGTTCAGAAAAGCACTCTTGACATCCATTTGAAAAAGCATAAAACCCTTCGAAGCGGCGAAAGATAAAAGAATGTGAATGGACTCAAGACGGGCAACAGGGGCGAAAGTTTCTTCAAAGTCAATACCCTCCTTCTAGCAAAAACCCTGGGCAACTAATCGAGCTTTGTTGCGCACCACAACCCCGCCTTCACCTTGCTTGTTTTTGAACACCCACATGGTGCCTATGGGGTTGCATGTAGGTGGCAGCTCAACTAGTGTCCAAACCGATTGCGGACAAAATTCTCAAGCTCTTCTTGCATGGCATTAATCCTATTCGAATCAGAAAGAGCATGAGAAACGTCTCTGGGCTCAAAAGATGCAACAAACGCAGACTCATCAAACATAACAAGCGAGTCAACAGAAGAGCGCAAAGTCCTCTCAGATAGATCATCGATGATGATCTCTGAGGGGTGATCACGCTAAACTGCTCGGGATCCCTGGTGATCTGAAGTCACCTCACCGGAGTCAGCAGCTGGCACCTTTGGACTCGACTGAGGGGGCTCGATCGAAGTGGAAGAAGTGATCAAAGGTCCACTCTCGTCCTCAGTCGAAGTTTCAGAAGGTGTGGGTTCTGCAGGCTGTGCAGAAGGCCCACCCTCATCAACAACTGGAACGTCATCATCTTCCTCGAATATGGACTCTCCGAGCTCATCATCTCCAGAAAGCTCAAAACAAGGAGTCAAAGAAGGCAAGGACTCATCGAAAGAAACCTCGCAAGTCTCAACATGCTGCTAGGAGTCGAGGTTCCAAACACGGAAGCCTCGAGAATGCAAAGCATAACAAAGAAAGACTCCATCCCAGCAACGAGACTCAAACTTGTCCAAATGCCCTCCCTTCTTGAGCACAAAGCACTTGCAGCCAAATGCTCGCAAGTGGCTCACCTTGGGCTGTCTGCCAAACCGCAACTCATATGAAGTCTTACCTAGGTAAGCTCTAAGAAAAATGTGGTTGGCCAGATAGCAAGCCGTGTTCATGCCTGCAGCCCAAAAGCGCCTAGGAGTCCTGTGCTCATCAACCATCGTCCTGACCATCTCAACTAGCATGTGGTTCTTTCGTTCCACAATGTCGTTCTGTGGGGGAGTGTAAGGAGAACAAAACTAATGATCAAGACCCTGATCACTACAGAAGCTGACGAACTGAGAGTTCTTGAACTTAGAGCCATTGTCAAAGTGAATTGCTCGCATCCGACCATTGTTCTCATTCTTCAGCTTCAAAATCAAGTCATGAACAAAACAAAAAGTCTCATCCTTAGACTCCAAAAAGAAAACCCACAAGAATCGAGAAAACTCATCAACGATCACAAGCGTGTACCACTTCCCACCGACTGAGCGTACCCGAGCTAGACCAATAGTGTCCATGTGTAACAGCTCTCCTGGGTACGAAGTCATCACCTGAGTCACAAGTGAGTGAGAAGCGGCAACCATTTTCTCGTGACGACAGGGATGGCAAACTAGATCCTTCACCATCTTAAGCTTGGGCAATCCTCGGATGAGGTCCATAGAGCTCAATCTGACAAGCAGATCAAAACTCAAATGGCCTAACCTCCTATGCCACTTATAGAGCTCAGAGGAGGATCCAGCAATCAAATAGCGAGAAGGGCCAAAAGAACTAGAGAAGTCAATCCGAAAAACCTTACCGAAGGGTAAGATCTGGCAAATCAAAGACCCTCTAGAATCAACCACTGAAGACATGCCCTTCTTAAAACAAACCTCCAAACCATCCTCAAGAAGTTGTGAAACAGAAATCAAATTGAAGTTCAAATTTCCAACCAAAGCAACATTCTTCAAAGAGAAATGGTGTGAGATGCGAATTGAGCCAATACCGTGTACCTTCCCTTGACCATTGTTCCCGAAGGTGATGTATTCCTTGGAGCTCGGGGGAGAGAGACTGGAGAACCATCTGTGATGTCCCGTCATGTGGCGAGAGCATCCTTAGTCCATGATCCATACTTCCTCCAGTCCCCGATCCTGCACAATCAGTGGTCGTAAGCGGGAGCAAATGGTCCAGCACCAGGTTTAGCAAAAGAACTAAACTAGTGTCGAGCCATCTGCTCAAAAGACGGAAGCAAAAAGCATCATAAGAGTCTGGCCCAAAGCACGGCTCAAATCGCGGTCCTCGGTTCTGCCTAAAGTCTCGGCCATGAGGTCTACAGTCATATCCAAAATGACCTAGAGCTCTACCGGAGCGAACACCACCCTCTGTAGCACGGGCATGAAAATCGTCTTCTCTGTCACCACCTACATGACGTGGCCTGGACTCTAGCCTCTCCCCGCATCGAGGAACTCTCAACATACCACCCTGCTGGTAGAACTGCTCCTGCCCACCACGAGCTCTCTCTGCTTTCTCAACCCGCTTCCTCCTGAAGCAAAACTTCTCAAGATGCCCGTCTCTCTGACAGTACTCACAGTGGTAAGTGGGCTTCTTGGGATGTGGTTGAGGCTTGAGGTTCTTGGGCTTGGTGGTGTTGGGTGTAGACTTTTTGGTGTGAGAGGGTCTAGGTAGAGAGTCTAGAGAAGTGCGGAGGTGTTTGGGCTTTGGAACCCAGATGGGCTTCTTGGGTGGAGATTTAGGTTGTTCTTGGAACACTCCATCCTTGGGCTGACTATCCTAGAAAGACTCAGTGGAGTGAGTCTTGGGGTATCTTTGTTCAGGAGTCATTTTACTCCACTCCACTCACTACTACAAACCGTCACTGTAGTGGCGTTGGGAAAAACCACTGTAGTGGCGGGCCATTAGATGCCCACCACTACAGTTGCTGGTGCTGACGGCAGCACCAGCGCCCGCCACTATTGTTGGTAATAAAGTAGTGGCGGTCGGTGCTGACGTCATCCCGGACCGCCACTATTGTACCAATAGCAGTGGTGGGCGCTGGTGCTGCCCGCCGCTGCTAATATGGCCGCCACTAAAGTATTGATGACATCACTTGCGACCGCCACTGCTATTCTAGCTATAAATGCGCAACTTCTTCCTCCCCGAGCTCTACTGGAGTTCGCATTTAATTTTGTCTGTACAATGGCGACAAAAATCTAGATAAAGAGGGGGAGGCTTTGTTTTCGTTTCTTTTGAAGGATTTCATTCTAGGAGGTAAATCCATGCCGAATCTCACATTTATTTTGTATTTAATCATGCATACAATGAGTTATTAGCGTTTTTCTAATTTAGGGTTTGTGAATAGAAATTTTCAAATAATCTTCCATTTACAGTGTTACCTTCTCCCAAATGAACAAATATGACTCTCCTCACAATTATTCATCACTTGTATATTGATTTACATCACTTTAATCTCTTTTTTAATTTTATTTATGATTATAGATCTAGAGTTATGTTGTTTGGAGAGAGAGAAACCAATATAGTTAATTTATTTAATATTTTTTTCTGCTTAATAAATAGTTTTAATTAAAGCATTGAGGATTTTTAATTAATGTTGTTATGAGCGATAATAAATCAATATATTTTCAATTTGTAAATTACTAAAATTAACAATAATGAATTTATTAATATTTTTTCAAATAATATATGTTTTAGATGGAGCACAGGTCCTGGATGTACTCGTCCAACGACGGAGATGTGGTGGCATATTTTAATAGAGTAACTGAATTTACTGAAGCTGCCGCACAATATGCTTCCCGTCAGAGTGAAGAGGCAATATATTGTCCTTGTAAAGTTTGTAAAAACGAAGCGATGTATCCGTGTTCTGATCGTGAAACCATACGATTTCACTTGTTGAAAAATGGTTTCGTGAAGAACTATTATATATGGACGAAACACGGTGAGATGGGCCAAAATCCGCCTGAAGATTCTGATGTGCCGCAAGATGCTCATCAACATAGAAGAGGTTGTGATCATACATCCGACATAACACATGATGATGTTGATCAACATGATGATGATGACGCCTTTGATGTGGAGGAACTGATGCGAAATGTTGCGCCTGAGGTGTTGTTGCAGAGAACTACAACCAAAGGATACGATAACTTTGAAGCACTTGACAAAGCATCAAAAAACCTTCTTTACGAGGAACGCCACGGATGCGATAAGCAGTATACTGTGTTGTACACAATTCTTGAGCTTATTAAACTGAAGGCCAGCAATGGATGGTCTGACACTAGTTTTTCAGATCTTTTACAACTCCTAAAAAAGGTTTTGCCAAAACCCAATGGTTTACCATCTGATACGTACCAAGCAAAGAAGATGATTTGTCCGTTGACTTTGGGCGTTCAGAAGATTCATGCATGCCCAAACCACTGTATCCTATATCGAAAAGAGTATGGATTGTTAGAGAGATGTCCGCAGTGCAACGCGAGTCGATACAAACGTCCAAATGACTGTGTGGAGGACTACAATGACCACCAGAAGAAGATTAATAAGAGGTTGCAGAAGAGGAATAAAAATGTTATTAATGACCATCCTGGAAAAAAGACGGAGAGGAAAGTTCCAGCCTTAGTAATGTGGTACCTACCGGTGATTGATCGCTTGAAATGTATGTTCTCTAATCCTAGAGATGCTGAACTATTAATCTGGCATTTCGCTGGGCGAAAGAAGGACGGAAAACTTCGGCACCCTGCGGATGCTAGGCAGTGGAAATCATTTGACCTGGCCCATCCAGATTTCTCGGACGATCCTAGAAATATCAGGATGGGACTTAGCACGGATGGAATGAATCCCTTCGGTGAGATGAGGAACCCACATAGTACGTGGCCAGTCTTTCTATGCTTGTTCAACATTCCATCATGGTTGTGCCATAAAAGAAAATACCTTATGCTCACTACTCTAATTTCTGGTCCAAAACAACCTGGCAATGACATTGATATCTTTCTAGAACCTTTGATGGAGGTTATGAAACGTCTATGGGAACATGGTGTCTGTGTGTGGGATGAGCACAAGAAAGAGCACTTCAATCTAAGAGCCATAATCTTTTGCACCATAGCTGACAACCCAGGACGCATGTCCCTAACAGGACAGGTTAAAGGAAAGACAGCATGTGTAGTGTGTGTGGACCAGATAGAATCTATGCATCTTCCATCATTCGTTAAGACGATATATATGCGACACCGCAGATTTTTACCAAAAAACCACAAATATCAAAGAAATAGGAACCATTTCGACGGTACAATCGAGCTTGGACAGCCTTCACGAAATCGAGATGGCAAATTTCTATTCGAAATGGTAAAGAATATCAAAGTTGTTTTCGGATAGAAGAGGAAGAAATCTAAAAAAATTTCAAAGGACGCTCCATTTACAAAAGTAGTCGATCTTCTTTAGATATTTGCCCTATTGGAAGGAGTTGGAGATTGGTCATGCTATCAATACAATGCACGTTGAGAAGAATGTCTTCGAAAGCACTATCGGTATTTTGTTAGACATACCGGGCAAATCATTTAGGGTTAAAATGATTTCTAATTGTTATATTAATTTATGCGTGGTAATATAATTTAGTATAATATTACTAGTAGAATGCACTATAACAATAATGTTTTTTAATGTACTATAAAAAATTTCTGAGAAAAAAAATTTCCACTATAATAATAATGTTTTTTAATGCACTATAATATTACTAGCTTAGGGTTTTGTAATGTTATATCAATGTGACAAAAAAATTGCAGATGACTCCTCCTAAGATTGAACCAAACAGTGGATCCTCAGACTCTACATCAAGTGGCGTGTGTGAGGTTTGCAAATGCGGTAAACATAAGGTACATGATGGTATAGTTTGCAGTTGTTTGGCAAAGAAAGTGATTCTCATAATGGACTCCGACTCGGAGGACGACTCGCGATCGCCGCAACAAGATAGGGTAAGTGTTGGCAGACAGAAGAATGATGAGACAACCGGTGGTAGAGGGAAACATGCCGAGGCTAGCGATGGAAAAGGGAAGCATGTAGAGCAATGCGACAGCAAGAGGAGGAAGGATGCAAGATCCTCTTTTTATGCAAATTTTATATTTTTATCATCCAATTCAATCATTGATAATAAGTTGTTCTCACTATTGCCATCGCGTGTATTTTCTTGTTCAGGAACATGGAGAGCAGTTTAGACTGCCTGATGATGCCGAGTTGGTTGAGGATTGGCAAGTTGAGGCTTTTAATCTGTTTAACCAGAAATAGGTTGGGTTTGTGCCGAGGAAGAAGAAGAAGCTCCAAACCATATCTTTCTTTTGGGTTTGACCAGTAGTGCGTTTCGATGTGTAAGCTGGATTCCCCAGCTTGGACTTGTGTTTGTTTACTTGCTTTCAAATAAACAAGATGTGTCAAAAGCGAGCCCCCGCACCACCGCGCTACAAAGTCTCGATCATATCGTAACAACATGTAATAAAAACACACTTAATGAAATAAAAACAGTAAACTAAGGGAGAAAAATACCAATTTTTGCAATTAGAATATTGGTGTTGTATTTTTATTGTACAAAAAGTTTCAATTTCAAAGGAAGAATAAACTATAGATAAGTTATGATGTATTTTTATTGTACATGTTTATTAATGAAATAAAAAAAGTAAAGTGAGGCAGAAAAATACCAATTTTTTAAATTTGATAAGTTATGATGTATTTTTATTGTAAAAAAATCAAGTTCAAACTAGAATTTAAACATGAATAAAAAAGTAATGAAAATTAGAATAGAAATGTAAAACAAATGTTTGGATGCTAGCAGCAAGGTTCGAACCTCAAACCGCCTGCAGGCAGCAAGGTTCGAACCTCGAACCGCATGGCACCAAAACAACCCCCGCACCACTGCGCTACTAAGTGTTTCTCGACATGAGTGGCAACGTATGGTAGATAACCCCACCAGAGGCAGTAGTGGTGGGCAGGATGACATCACCAGCCCGCCACTGCTATCCTTTTAGTAGTGGCGGTCGCATGATGTCATCGGCCCGCCACCACTAAGTCAAGTGACGTACACTGAGGCAGAAAAATACTAACTTTTTAAATTTGATAAATTATGATGTATTTTTATTGTTAAAAAAACTCAAGTTCAACGAGGATTTAAACATCAATAAAAAAGTGCTGAAAATTTAAAAAAGTACAAAACAGAAAAAAAAAATGTTGATTTGGCGCCAGCAGCAAGGTTCGAACCTCAAACCGCCTGTCGGCAGCAAGGTTCGAACCTCAAACCGCATGGCACCAAAGAACCCCCCGCACCACTGCGCTACAAAGTATTTCTCGGCTATTTGTGCAGTGTATGCTAGATAATCCCTACCTCTACGTGGACTTTTTTGCATTTAACTACAAATTTCTGTTATGAAAGATACCAATTTTTGCAATTAGAATATTGGTGTTGTATTTTTATTGTTCAAAAAGTTTCAAGTTCAAAGGAAGAATCAACTATAGGTTTTGGTTTCAAACCTAGGTCATTTCATCTCTAAACCCTAATTCATCCCCGCAGAATCTTAGGTTGCTTAACGCCCTACGTGATTATTTTCTCGAAACAATTTTATTTTTTATGACAACATCTATGGATCGATCATATCATAACAACATGACAAGTCTCATCTTTTTAGACTTTATTTTATTTTTTGAGGATTAAAAAACTATAAAAATACAAGTTGTCGATCGAGTGTTGTGGAAACCTACATTTTTTATGATGATTTTAAATTTACTGGATAATAATAACTAATTATAGAGTCAAAACATGAATATGGTTTTTCTATAAATTTTGGTGAATTATTTCATGTCTTGTAGTTCAAATTGAACTTATTTTGACTTTGATCATAAAAACACACTTAATGAAATAAAAACAGTAAACTAAGGGAGAAAAAGTAAAGTGAGGCAGAATAATACCAATTTTTTAAATTTGATAAGTTATGATGTATTTTTATTGTTAAAAAAATCAAGTTCAAACTAGAATTTAAACATGAATAAAAAAGACATGAAAATTAGAATAGGAATGTAAAAAAATGTTTGGATGCTATAGGTGTTGTATTTTTATTGTACAAAAAGTTTCAAGTTTAAAGGAAGAATCAACTATAGGTTTTGCTTTCAAACCTAGGTCATTTCATCTCTAAACCCTAATTCATCCCCGCAGAATCTTAGGTTTCTTAACGCCCTACGTGATTATTTTCTCGAAACAATTTTATTTTTTATGATAACATCTATGGATCGATCATATCATAACAACATGACAAGTCTCATCTTTTTTAGACTTTATTTTATTTTTTGAGGATTAAAAAACTATAAAAATACAAGTTGTCGATCGAGTGTTGTGGAAACCTACATTTTTTATGATGATTTTAAATTTACTGGATAACAATAACTAATTATAGAGTCAAAACATGAATATTGTTTTTCTATAAATTTGTTGAATTATTTCATGTCTTGTAGTTCAAATTGAACTTATTTTGACTTTGATCATAAAAACACACTTAATGAAATAAAAATAGTAAACTAAGGGAGAAAAAGTAAAGTGAGGCAGAATAATACCAATTTTTTAAATTTGATAAGTTATGATGTATTTTTATTGTTAAAAAAAATCAAGTTCAAACTAGAATTTAAACATGAATAAAAAAGTCATGAAAATTAGAATAGAAATGTAAAAAATTGTTTGGATGCTAGCAGCAAGGTTCGAACCTCAAACCGCCTGCAGGCAGCAAGGTTCGAACCTCGAACCTCATGGCACCAAAGCAACCCCCGCACCACTGCGCTACTAAGTGTTTCTCGACATGAGTGGCAACGTATGCTAGATAACCCCACCAGAGGCAGTAGTGGCGGGCATGCTGACGTCAGCGTATGCCCGCCACTACTATACTTTTTTCCACCCGCCCAGACTAAACTCTAGTAGTGGCGGTCGGTGACGTCAGCGGCCCGCCACTACTATGTCTTTGCCCACCACTACTACGATAAATATCAGTGGTGGGCATGCTGACATCAGCATGTGCCAGCCACTACTAATCCGCCTATATAAATTTTTCACTCCCGCCGTCTGAAAACCCTAAGCCCTAATCTTCTCCCGCCAGTTGCTGCCGCTTCCAGAGCCCGCGCCGCCATTGTCGTTGTCATCCCCAAAGCCCGTCACCAACGTCAAAGAGCCGTTGGTGTCCCCGGACCCCTCTCCACCACCTCGGAGCCATCTCAGTCATCCTCAAAGCCTGTCACCGGAGCCCACGTCGGCGTACCCGGACCCCTCACCGCCGCCTCGGAGCCATCGCACACCGCCATCCCTGTCCGGGAGCCCGCGCCGCCACCCTCGGAACCCGTCACCGCCATCGCCCCGAGCTCCGCCTGTCACCAGAGCCCACGTCGCTGTCCCCGGACCCCGCGCTGCCGTCTTGGAGCCATCACCGCCATCCCCTTCCCCGAGCGCACGTCGCCGTCCCCGTTCAGGTTGCTAAACTTTGTACCTACTGCTTTTAGTCTCTATATTTACCTACTGCGTTTAGTCTCTAGATTTACTTAAGTGTGATTTAAGTGTGTTGAAAGTTTGTTTGATTGTGTTGTGAGTTTTTGACCTTGAAAAGAGGATTGTCCTAACTATGTTCTTCCTGAACTTATATGTGTGTTAGCCCATCTTCAATCATATTAATATAAACTGTTTTAGTTGGTAAATTTTGCAGTTTATTCTGAATATGGTCAAAAAGCTGAAAATGATTCCTGATTGCACCATTCATCCACTGTGAAGTGGTACTCTATGTGATTAACACTGATTTTGGCATTGAGTTATCTCATGTATGTCATACCACATTACCACTTTTTTGGGAATTGATTTTGGTACTGTGAAGTGGCATTGATTTTGGCATTGATTTTGGGTGAAGTCTTCTATATCTAAGTTTGTGATATAGTCTTTAATTTGACTCATTGGAGCTAAATCTGTCATTAAGTTTGGAGGAGCGTTGGGTGTTTTGAAAGGGTCATCTAATTCGAAAGAATTTTGTCGAGGCGCCTATTCACCCCCCCTCTAGTTCTTGAGTGTTCTTATGTTCTTGAGTGTATTCTTGAGAGAGGTAGGCCAACACAAGCTAAGTTAGGTTTCTAGGGTTTATTGTCCTTAGAGCATCTCCATTGTACTTTCTAAATGTGAATTGCTATTCAAATGGAGCTATATTTAATCAATTTATATACAATGGAGATGCTCTTACATTTGTGGATAGTTATCATTTGTAGAACCACTGTATACTACTTTGTTACACCTATTTTGGCATTGATTAATGGAAATGTACCATTCACCCAATATATATTAGTCTAATTTTGGGTGAAGTCTACTATATCTAAGTTATGCCATGAGAAATATTGCATACCACATTACCACTTTTTTAGAACAACTTTTAGAGGCCTATGATGCAAATAGTAATTGAGTTATCTCATGTATGTCATCAAGTCGTGGGACACATCCATTCCTGTCAACAACTTCTTCTTTCTCATGTTGCTGACAGGGAATGGATGTGCTCACGGTTCCATGGCAGCCATGAACATATTTGAAAAACAACACAAAATATGCTGAGGCCTCAACAACACAAGAGAGAGAGAGAACAACACAATCTCCTAACTTGAGGATTAATATAGTAGCTTCAGAAGTAATAGCTGACTACTGTAGCCAAGAAGAGTTTTCATACATTTCCCACCTTTAACACTGTGATCAGTTTACTACTGCTATTACTTCTGAGGCTACAGTAGTAAACTGATCACAGTGTCAAAGGTGGGAAATGTATGAAAACTCTTCTTGGCTACAGTAGTCAGCTATTACTTCCGAAGCCACTATATTAATTCTCAAGTTAGGAGATTGTGTTGTCCTCTCTCTCTAGTTTTGTTGAGACCTCAGCATATTTTGTGTTGTTTTTCCCTCTAATGTTCCATGGCAACAAAATATGTTGAGGCCTCAACAACATTGTGATCAGTTTACTACTGATATTATTTCTAAGGCTACTATATACTAATCCTCAAGTTCATGCATCCGGTTGAAGACCAACATTAGATTCTACAATTCCTTTTAGAGGCCTATGATGCAAATAGTAATTGAGTTATCTCATGTATGTCATCAAGCCGTGGGACACATCCATTCCTGTCAACAACTTCTTCTTTCCCGTGTTGCTGACAGGGAATGAATGTTCTCACGGTTCCATGGCAGCCATGAACATTTTGAAAAGCAACACAAAATATGCTGAGGCCTAAACAACACTGTGATCAGTTTACTACTGCTATTATTTTTAAGGCTACTATATACTAATCCTCAAGTTCATGCATCCGACTGAAGGCCAACATTAGATTCTGCAATTCCTTTTAGAGGCCTATGATGCAAATTGTTATTGAGTTATCTCATGTATGTCATCAAGCCGTGTGAAACATCTATTCCTGTCAACAGCTTCTTCTTTCTCGTGTTGCTGACAGGGAATGGATGTGCTCACGGTTCCATGGCAGCCATGAACATTTTGAAAAGCAACACAAAATATGCTGAGGCCTAAACAACACTGTGATCAGTTTACTACTGCTATTATTTCTAAGGCTAATATATACTAATCCTCAAGTTCATGCATCCGGCTGAAGGCCAAAATTAGATTCTACAATTCCTTTTAGAGGCCTATGATGCAAATTGTTATTTAGTTATCTCATGTATGTCATCAAGCCATGGGACACATCCATTCTTGTCAACGATTTCTTCTTTTTCGTGTTGCTGACAGGGAATGGATGTGCTCATGGTTCCATGGCAGCCATGAACATTTTGAAAAGCTACACAAAATATGCTGAGGCCTAAACAACACTGTGATCAGTTTACTACTGCTATTATTTCTAAGGCTACTATACTAATCCTCAAGTTCATCCGGCTGAAGGCCAACATTAGATTCCACAATTCCTTTTAGGGGCCTATGATGCAAATTGTTATTGAGTTATCTCATGTATGTCATCAAACCATGTGACACATCCATTCCTGTCAACAACTTCTTCTTTCTTGTGTTGCTGACAGGGAATGGATGTGCACATGGTTCCATGGCAGCCATGAACATTTTGAAAAACAACACAAAATATGCTGAGGCCTCAACAACACTAGAGAGAGAGAACAACACAATATCCTAACTTTAGGATTAATATGACATCAGACCTTTTTTGCATAACCAAAATTCTGATACATTAGCCTCTTAACTATGAATAGTTTATCTATGGCGTAAGAAGGACGTTCCATCGAGGAGCTCATCTACAATCTCCCGCAAAAACAAATAAAGAGGGTTCATCTGAAGGATCCTCCGATAGCGAATCTTCGTACCACTCTCCGGAGAATGAACATCCAATGGAGCCTAGGAAGAAGAGAACGAGAGAAGACGCCGATGAGGATTACATTCCTGAAGCTCAAGCGGAGGTAATTATTACGTTAGTAACAAGTCAGAGCAGCTTCTAACCGAGGATTACATTCCTGAAGCTCACATTGTCTATCATCGTAGGATCGTCCAAAGCGAGGAAGAAAGTGTCGATTATTTCAAGTCGAGAAAAGAACAACTATTGTCCCAGCTATTGAGTCAGCTGAGCGAACAGATGTTGAGCCCGCTGCCACAACATCGTCTGCAAATGCGAAGAGGAGAGGAAAACGGGAGAAGAACAAGCTGCATACAGCTATCTATGAGGTTGAAGAAGTGCATGTTGATGGGGCTCCAAAGAAGCCAAAAGAAATCACAGCGAAGTGGCGTAACGACTGTGGATGTCTCGCCAGGGAGCGATGTAAGATAGTTTGGAAAAATTGGAAGACTGTCCCTGAAGCTACAAAGAACGAATTGTGGAAGCATATAAAAGCGCATTATAAATTCCTGGAAGACCGCTTAGAAGACGCTAAAGCTGCCACATTGAAGACTATCGGGAAGGCTCTCCGTACATTTAGGACTAAACTGAACACACAATACCTTCAGAAAGATGAGTCGCCACTCAACGACTACGGCTTTATAACGCCAAATGAATGGAACGAATTCAAAATGCAGCATTGCTCGGAAGAAGCCAAACAAGAGAGCATCATGTTCAAAGAACTTAATAAGAAGAATAAGTTCCCACATAAACTTGGGCCAGATGGATATAAGGCCAAGGAGGATGAGTGGAGTAGAAAGGAGGAGGAGGACCGTGCGGCTGGGTTACCTCAACAGTTTTCAGGTGCTGATCAGCGCACTAAGAGATGGCTCCTAGGTCGAGCTAAAAAAACACCCGAGGGCCAATATATGCTCTCCGACTCACGGACTAGTGAAGTATTCCAGAAAGCGCAGGAAATCGCTGAGTTGGAGAAGACTGGAAAGTTCAAGCGCGAGGGATGTAATGACCAGCATACATCTGCTCTCGGAAACGAGTAACATCGAGGGCGCACCCGAGGTGTCTATTCTATAGCACCCTGGAAAAATACATTCAAGAAACAGGAGGGTGCCAAATACAAGAAGCGTCAAGCACGCACAGACGACGCCGCAGAGCGCCGTGCAGAGTGGGAGCGACATTTTTTTGAATTTATTAACGAGAATCCAAACATAATGCAGGCTGCAGCGGGACAAATAATTGTGCCAGAGGTACGACTCGACGTACCAAGCAGTGTTGGCTCAGTACAAGACAAATTTCCTATAAATTATATTAAAGAAGACACACCATGCAGCCTGCATGTACCGATAGGGCGCAAAGGGCATTCCCAAGAGGTGGCACGAGGCATTGCTATGCCTGGGGATTTATTTCACAATCGGCCTATTCCTGCTGACTATACCAAGGTTCAGGTCAATGAGATCACCAACGACAGATTTATTAATGACCCCTTGCATCTTCCAATGCCTGATGAGGGGATTGAGACAATCGGAGATGCTCTAAATAACTTTGTCCTATGGGCGAGCCGAGATATCAAATTACTGCAGACAAGTTCTCAGAGTAAATCACCTATTGTCTCATCACAATCCCCCACATATCTTTCATCTCAGGATGTGCAAAATATAGGATCTTTATCACCTGTTGATGAGCGTGAGATAGAGGAAAAGGCAGAGGAAGAGCAAGTGCCCGATAAAGTGGCAGAAGTGATAGAATCGAAAGTGGCTGAGCCTGATCCTCAAGTGCTAGTGCTAGTGCCAGTGCTTGAGCCCACTGATGAGCCCAACACAAATGTGCCAGAGCCAGATCAAATGCCAGTGCCAGTTCCGGCTGAGCCTCAAGTGCCAGTTCCGGCTGAGCCTCAAGTGCCAGTTCCGGCTGATCCTCAAGTGCCGGTGGCCAAGCCCATAACAAAAGTGCAGTGCTAGTTGCTGCCGAGCCTGAAAAACAAGATGCATGCCCAAAGCCAGCAATCCACAAGATAATTGTTCAAGCTGGGCAGTGTTCTGCGCGGAAATCTGAGATGCATAAATTTTTTACTACTATGGGGCAAACACGTTCTATGCCCGAAGCGGCTCCCATAAAGGCTCCAGTACAAAAGCATGCGGGCTCACTTTCTGTTGATAAGAGGACCTACGGAGACGAGGATTATATCGAATACGAACCAGGCAAACCATTATTACCCCAAGGAGTACTTAATTGTATGACTTGGATGATGAAAACATTTCATGACTGGTACCTCGAAACGTCTTCATTAGGAGTAACACAAATAGAACTGAAGGTTCCACAAGAAATATTCAACTGCCCAGAGTTTAAGCTTGCACTATTTTTCGACGACTTCCATCGGATGTTTCGTCTGAAGCGAACCGACATCACAAGCATGATGCTCTGGTGCATGTAAGTACTTTATACTTTATCAATACAAAGCAAAAATAAATAATGTCTTATATTGACTATTGTTTTATAACATATGCAGTTGTAATTCACGCGGTGACGAGTCTAATATGTATGGGTACTTAAACCCATCATTAATAAGCCAAAGTGCGCTGAACCCGACACTAAACCAGAACGATAGCAAGTACTGGACTGCGGGTAAGAAAAAATTTCAAAGAAAGATGTTCAATAAAGACGAAGACGCACTTAAGAAGAAGAAAAGGAGTTGTGCCGCGTTGTATATTGCGCGGTGCATGGATCAATGGAAGGACAGAGAAATGATAAGTGGGGCATATAACTTTAAGTAAGTATACCCACTATATCCACTTAATCACGTTTTATCGATTATGAAACTAACATAATCATATATTACTTCTTTCGATAGTGATCGATTATGTGCTTGACTCGCTCGACAAACCCAAAAAAGAATATCAAGATATATTAAATGTTATTCAGAGTGCATATAGATACTACGTGGAAAAGTTAGGTGGCCCACATGATCCACAGAGGCCGAAAGATATGCTTATCAGAACCAACTATCCGGTAATATTATATTTTTAAATTTGTTAATTCAATTGATAAAGCCAAACTATATATCGTTCTAACTTTGTCTATTTTGAAGTGTCACAAACAATCTCTTGGTTCCGTGCATTGTGGCTATTATACTTGTGATTTCATGAGCAATAACTTAGGAAAGTTTGGGCGGACAGTATCTGAGGATACTAAAGAAGTAAGTTGATTTCTTGTGTGTTAATCTAATATAACTTGCAGCGTTATGAACTTATATTTTACGTATGCAGGCGTCAGGTCCATCAACCGTTGCCCAGAAGAGCCAACTCTCAAAATCACAAATGTACGAAATCGTATCAAGGATGTGCCGCTTCACGATGCATGAGATTCTTCATGAGCTTGGAGTATTTTTCGATCCTGAGAGTGAAGTGGCCAAGCATCCAACTCTGTATGATTGGGCCGGAAGAATGAAAAGGCGAACCAATTAAGATATGAGTTGGCCTTCCAAGAAAACATAAACCGCATGAGCATGTATTTGTGAAACAATGGTTAATTTTGAAATTTTGATAGATGTAAACTTTTTAGACTTGATGTGTTGAAATGTAAATTTGTAAATTGATGAGATGTGTTGTTGTTGTGCTTTGTATGTAGATGGCTGTGTGAAGCATATAATGTAAACTTTGTAAATTTTTGAAAATTGATGAGATGGATGGTTGTTGTGTTGATGTGTTGTTGTTGTGGATGTTTTGCTGCTGTGTATGTGGATGGCTGTGTGAAGCATATAATTTCTGTGTTTTGGTTTGTGGGATCACAGCATTCTGTGTTATGGGTTATACACAGCAGTGGCGGGCAGATGAGGTAGCTTGCCCGTTACTGCTGTTTACATAGTGGTGGCGGGCGCGCTAACCTCATCTGCCTGCCACTGCTATTGATAACAGTAATGGCGGGCAGATGAGGTCAGCGCGCCCGTTACTACTGTTGACATAGTGGTGGCGGGCGGGCTGACCTCATCTGCCCGCCACTGCTGTTATCAATAGTAGTGGCGGGCAGATGAGGTCAGCGTGCCCTCCACCGCTGTTGATACAGCGGTGGCAGGCGCTTTGACCGCCACTGCTAACCCCCGATAGCAGTGGCGTTAGAGCAGCGGCGGACTTGATGCCCGCCACTATAGGTGGTTTTTTCCCGCCGCTACAGTAGCGATTTGTAGTAGTGACTGCCCAGCTAATGGCACTCTCAAAGTCAGCCTTGGTGTAGGTGTAACCTACCCCAAACCCATCCTGCCTCTTAAACTGCTGGATCATCATGCCGAGCTGTGGCTCTCTTGCACTCACCCAACTCAGGATCTGACGGAGGTAAATGTTCTCATTCTGAACATAAGCTAGCCCCTCTCTCAAGGAAGCTAGAGCCTCCACCTGAGAGAAGCAGGTCTCACACTCTCTATCAACCTAGACAGACTTCTCAGCTTTCAGCTTGATCAACTCTAATCTAACAGACAAGAAGTTCTCACAGACAGTGGGTGGAACTGACGGTGTCTCAAGCTCTAGCCTAGTATGCTCTAGCTCAGCTCTAACTCTCTCCAACTCGCCCAACTGCTCATCACCCTTGGCTTTCAGCTCAGCTAAACTAGCTAGATGGGATGGGCAATCAACGCAGGGCACGACGATAGTGGCATGAGCATATTTCAGCTCCAGCTGAGCGCTCTCAAGCTCAGTGGCCAAAGCGTCCCTCTCATCTACCCTCTCTGTGTACATGGACTTCAGAGTCATCAGGTCACACAGTAACACCTCACAATTTGGGCACTCACTGCTACCACGCAAGCAAGGGGAACAAGATAGACTCTCAATCCTGTCGTTGGTCACGACAAGCTCACTCTCAAGCTCATCTATCCTCTTCTTAGCCCCTCTAAGCAGTTTTTCCCGATATCTCAACTCATGATGATTTTCTTCAAGTAAATCAACAATTTTGCATTCATAGGAAGATACCTTCTCATCGTCGTCGTCGTCAGAGTCGTTGGGGAGCCCTTCTCTTCCTTATCCCCAAGAGCCATTGAACAGAAGCTCTTGCGGGATCTTTGGCGGCGATGTGAGCGGCTCTTCGGCCTATCCCCGAAAGCCATGAAGCAGAGGCCCGCCGGATCGTCCTTGTCCTTCCCCTTTCTGATCACGATCTCCTCATCGCTTGATCTTGATGAAGAGGAAGAGGACGAAGATCGCTTGGAGTAGCTTTTCTCCATCTCGGCAAAGAAGGCCTTGTCTCGCTTCTTGTTCTCACGCTGGTAGTCCTTGAGGGCCTTTCTAAAGAATCTGGTCTTTGGCTTGCCCTTTGTGAAGGAGGAGTTGTCGTGCTTGCTGGAGTCATAGAAGCCACAGCTGGTACCCTTCTTGTGACCATTTTGTTTGGGGCAGTCGACGATGAAGTGACCTAGATCACCACACTCAAAGCATCCGGATTTTGTGCCGTGTCTTTTGAACATTCGCTTATCATAAACACGACGCACCCGGTTGTTAAACAGACAGAGGTCATCATATCCTAGCGACTCAAGCTGGTCCTCAGTGATAGACATCAAGGAGAACCCAGCACAACTCACAAAGGAGGGGTTAGCATAAGGTGTAGCACGGGCCAGGGTTTTTGATCCAGAGCCAATGAGATTTGATCTCAACTTGATATCAACATCTATGGCCTTTAGCTTGCTGAACAACTCAGAAATTGTCAAGGTATCATAAGATGTGCTCTCAATGATAGAGGATACGTTGATCTCCCAGATCTTAGGGTCCAAAGTATGGAGAACCTTGAGCGCCTGTTCATGATCTAAGACCAGCTGATCACGATCGGCCTTGTTGTCCCGAAGCTTGTTAATGATCGATTGAAAGTGACCAAACAAAGCTTCAACAGATTCACCCGGCTTCTATGTGAAATTTTCATATTCACGCCGGTAGGTCTGATAGAGCCGAGCCTTGACCTAGGTTGTCCCCTCATGGTGTGCCTGGAGGGTAGCCCAAATCTCTCTAGTGTGGTGAGATGGCTCACATGCTCAAATTCAGTGGGTCCTAAACCAGAAAACAAAATGTTCACCGCTTTGTTTTTGTTCTGATGCTGGGCGATAATATCAGGAGAATTACGCTCAGCAACAGGCAATATGGTGAAAGTAGCGTGAACACAAATGTCCCAAATATCCGAGCTTTGGCTCATGAGATAGGCTCGCATGCGAGTCTTCCAATAATTATAGCCATAAGCTTCCAAGGACGGGACATTTCAAGGAGAAGTCATGATCACTACCTGGGTTTAGAACCGGTTAAGGTATGGAAAAACCCTAACCAGGCTCTGATACCACTTGTAGGACCGAAAGTAGCGACCAGAGGGGGGGTGAATGGGCGCCTTAATAAAATTCTTGCGAATCAATGACCTTTTCCCAACACCCAATGCACCTCGACTAACAACCAGTTGGAGCTAGCAGATCTAATCCAAGAAAATAATCTAGCCTAAAAACAACTAGTGTCCTAAGTGAAAAGACACCAACACAATGTTCGAAGGTAGATTAGCTGAGCATTTAAAACATGGTCATTTCAAGATTCATGAAGGTAGATCGACACAGGTATTCAAACTTGAGTGCACGTAAAAACAGATGAAAGTTTACTATTCAAAATTTGTCTCCTGTTCGATACTTGACGAAGCCTGTTTGAAGTCCTCGTGCGAAGACTACAAGTGTGGACGTCGATGTCTGACCAAAAACTGATCGAAGCCTCATCGGAGTCTGCTTCGGCTTCGTCACACTTTGGAGCTTTGGAGCTTAACACAGGAAAGAACAACTTCGAAGCCAACAGAAAAATCGAAGCCTAAAAACGTGTACTTCGCTTGGAACAGCGTACAGCCGAGCCACGGGTGAGGCTTCGGAGTACTTAGTGCAAAGCAAAGTTACAGCGAAGAATGCAAGCGCGAAGTCTGCAACCAAAACACCTTCGAATGGGGCCAAACTCCGAACCGGAGACCACAAGAAAACCGGAGTCACTTAAAAGGCTCGAAGTCCCTGGCGTCAGAGATTGCATTCCCATGCAAGACTCCGGAGGAGAGGCTTGCAGAGCACCTTCGCTCGCCAGGCTTCGCAGCACTTTCCTGAGCTCACACACGACTTCCAACATCTACGTCCTGACACAGCTACAACAATGCTAATAAAAAGCAAACGCCTAGTTCTGCCAGCTAGAACCTATCCTTGTTGTTGTAAGCACTTCAACACACAAAGAACCTAGGCCATCCTAGACTGCCATGATGAACAGAAGACCTCATGCCTAGGCTGAAGAAACTAGGCTACCTCTGTAGCTAGCTAGTATCAGCCATGACTGCACACCGAGTCCACACATAACAGACACCGGAAACGACAATCACACGGAGAGGAAAAATAAGAATCACCCGGCGGTGATTTCAGATGAAATAAATACCGACCAAAGACAAAAACAATCTTAGCACTAGTTCAATCAGTTTTCACGAAAATCGATGAACAATGGTACTACTTGCCGTAGTATGATTAATTAAGAAGAATACTTCAGAAACCTGCATGCTAAAGTGTGCTCGTGGCCCCCACTCCGTGCATCTCCCTTGAATGATCCGCTGCGTGTGATGAAGCCCGTAGAGCCAGCCCTTGGCTTCCGTGCGCCGTGCGGCAGGACACCTCAACTAGCTGTTGTGACAGAGACTAGCTGCAACTCTAGGTGCAAGCTGCTTCCCACGCACGCCTTGGCTGATGAGTACACAGAGCGAAACAAAATAACCCTGGAGAAGAGAAGCTTTGGTGGTGATGCGCTGATCTGATAATGGCGGCGGCGCGCACAGAGGAAAAATCTGGTGACAAAATTGAAGTGGTTGAACTCTGATTTGCATTAGATGAGTTAACCCTAACCCTAGGTATTGGGGCCCTATTTATAGGCAGCCCAATAGCCTAGGAAAATACCAAAAGACCATTAGGGTTTTTACAGACGCTGAAATAAAATGGAAAAGACCAAAATGCCCTTAAGATATTTTTACAGACTCGACTGACAGACTATGGGCCTAAAGGCAAAATAGTAAACTCCTAAAAATAGATGACTTATCCTGAAGCGGAGCTTTCGTAGCGACTACGGCTTCGCCTTAGAACGGTCAGATCCGAGATCAGCGGTTGTCAGTTTTCTGCCGAAACTGACAAAGCGTCCACCGAATTTGCACCAGGTACCCGGATTCCGCCCGTGTACCTGAGTCAATCCTGGTCAATAGCCCAGTGGGTCCTCTGCTGCTCCTAGCCCATGTACCCAGATTGGGCCAGCCCGACTTCGCGGCCCCTCTGCCCGACAGTCGCTCGCTTCCCGTGTACCTGAGTCACATGCGGCCCAGACGTAGCAGGTCTTCTCTTCTCTTCAGTCCTCTTTGACTTCTGTTGACAATCACTCATCATATCTAGAGCCATAAGTCCCACACTCTTCAGCATGGCTCCTCAGTTATTTGGCCCCTATTTAAGGCAAAACTTATTCCCCCAACAGTAGCACCTCACACGTAGCCCTTCGGAGTGAAGGGGTGCGCGCCCTTCTGCACAAATGACTTGGTAAAAAGTGCAGCTTTAGGTCTTTGGAACTTTGGCGAAGGCTGGCTTTGAACCGTGCAGGTAATAAATGCTTGACCAGGTGACGGGACAACTTCAAGGAGCCCGAACGCCTCTGCAATGGTCAGAAAAATGACCGTTGTAGCGCGAGGGGGTGCGACGGTTCGCTTCAACTTCACCTTAGGCCCTCTTGTCATAGACTGCGGAGTTCGGGGTAGCTGGTGAAAAAAGGCTTTGGCGCGAGATCCGTGGATGTTTTTACCTAAGGAACATAGTGAGGTTTGTCACTATGATTCAAGGTAATGATTAGTGATTGACAGGGTGATGTCAAGAGTTTGTGTCTGGGTGTTTTGGATATGATGTGTGTGTCTGTGTTTATCTCATGTGTGCAGGCTTGAGTTACTAGTCAACTGCCGATGGCAAAGGATCAGGGTTAGACGGGGAGTCTAATGCCAGATGGTCGAGGGTGTCAGTCGAAGTCAACAGTGGACTCAGATGTACGCATGGAGGTCGAACAGGACGTGAGTTGAAGATTGATCAAGACGAAGTATCGATCGAGTCAGCGAAAGGGAAGCCAATTCAAGTGACAAGGTAGCTCGAGGGATTGAGAGTGGGAGAGACTTGTTGGCGGTCGAGTTCCCGGAGTGACGATGGTCGTCGACGATTAGGGGAGGCTTTGTTGTTTTTTGCTGAAAACCGTAGAAACATTAAATGTTTTTATGTTAATTCAATATATAGGAGTTTAATTTTAGTTTGAATATTTCAGTTTTGTAGTGTATTGTTTTGGTATATTTTTAGAATGGTTCTATTATGAAAATCTATTGAAAGTAGAGTCTTTTGTAATTTTTCCTTTAAGACAAATGGGATAATTTTCAGAATTTTCAATTCTGAAATTTCCCAAGGCGTTCCTTGTAAATTTGGGTTGTAGAAGCTGCCTACTTAAGGGATCTTATCCCCCAAGTATGGCCAAGACTTTGGACAACATTTTTGATGAAATTACATCAGAGTAAACACTGTTCGTGTGGAGATTTTTGATGCGCTATAGTTCCTCGCGTGAAATCACATGATCTGCAACAGGGATTTCAGCAGCACTATATCAGTTCAGCTATTTCTCCTTGATGTGCTACAGCGCACAAGGTGCTTTGCCAAGCAGATGCAGGAGAAGAACTGAGCAGCGATAGCCAGGTACTCGTTGATTTCCAAAGAATCTGTGATTAGTTCTTCTTGTAAGCTTTATGTGAAATGTTCTGGTGATATTCCTAGATCCACCGAATAGCATTGTTGTGTGTTAGTTCCTGGTTCCAGATTTGTTATAGAGGCGTCAATATTCACTTCATCAAAGCAAATTCTGTATTAATTTTGCAGAGAAGTTTTGATTCAGTATTTTACTGTGTCGTGTCTACTTTTCTTCTGAAATGTCTGTGGGTATTTGAGAGAGTTTTTAGACCAGAAACTTCTTGGATGATATGTGCTTTGTTTGCCAAGTAGAACTCCTAGTTTTTGATCTAATTCCTGCTGTTTCAGTAATCTACTCAGTTTTGATATGGATAACACAAGTGTTACTGAGTAGAGTAAGTCTTCAGTTTCTGTATTTCAGAAAGTTTTGTTGAACCTTTGAACAATTTGATGTTTTTCAGTGCTGTCCAAATTGTGCAACAAGAATCAGTGTCTCAAGTTTGTTGTTGAGTTTGTTCCTCTGTTCAGTCCTGTTTTTCTGCTCATATTCTCTGGATAAGTGAATAGTTTAATACTGTTGAAATTTCTTGATATGGAGACAAGAGTTATTATGATGAATTGAATCATGTGTCTAAGTTCAGTTTGTTCTTATTTCTGGAACTCACAATTTCTGATTATTTGTTTTTGAGTTCTGCATCTTTTGTGGTTTGTGCTTACCTTAATTCAGTTTTCAAACCAATTACAATCTCTTGTCTGTTATTGCACTAAAATTTTCAGAATTCTCTATTGATGCTTGATGCAAATTGAAAGTGATTTATACTCAGATTACTAGCTGTTGTGATTATTTCAAAGTTTGAGTGAACTGTCACTTGGATAGTCATTTATATTTCTGATTCAGTTCTCTCAACTAGTGAGTATTCAGTAGGTAATTACTGTAGTTCTACTTTCTGTATAGTCTTTTGTCAGTACTGTTTGCCCGTAGTCATTCTGATTTGTCAATCATATCTCTGATTAGTTTAGTAGTATTTTGAATTTTGCTAAATGTAATTTGAATCTGTTTTGGTTTAAACTGGGTATTTGTCCTCTAGAGTACTGTTTTTCATTAGTTTTCAGTTCTAGTTTCATATTTTCTTCAGCACTGAATAGAATCAGTTTATAGTTGCAATTCTGTTTTTTTGAATACTCTGAGTATGATTGAATTCCCAGATTAGCAATAGTGTCAAAAGTGATTGTATTCTATTCAGTCTTTGAGTTTGCAAAGTTTAAATTGAAAAGATGTGGTTCAAGTAAATATATCAAAACATAAGTGTCTAATTTCAGAAAGGTTGTTGTGTAATCTAATTGCTTTCTCACCAGAACTTCAATTTTCATCTTGTTCATGAGTATTGGTTGTGAAAACTTAGTTTATTCTACTCAGTGAACAAATGCACTGTCAAGATGTCAAAAACTACTGAACTCTGTTTCTGAATCAGTTTTATCCTCTGAAATAACTTGTCTGTTTGAGATTGTTGGTTGAGCTCTCACTTGATTACGTTGCAAGTTCATTCAGATATTTCATGTTGTTTCATTCTATGTTCACTTTCAGCAAATGTGTTCAGATAGCAAGAGTTCTTACAAGATTCTGATCTGATCCCTTGGAGCAAATCTAGTTGAGTGTCAAGTCAAAGTGTAATTCAAATTTTGTGAATTGAGAAGTTACTATTACTCTGATTTGTTTTGGTTGGTATAAATTTGAAATCTGAATTTTTGAAGGCGTGTTGGGTGATTAGAACTGGCCATCACATTCGCGAGAAAGTGTCGAGCCGCCTATTCACCCCCTCTAGTTTCCATTCTGATCCCACATTACCGCCTATAAAAAGGGGTTTACCGCACCATAGCTCCGCCACATGCTCATTTTCTTCCTGCTTCAATCCCTTGCATCCTTCTCTCTCTTTCTCCATCTTCAGCTTCGCGCGTAGCTGGCTTTGCAGCTTCTCAGCACCCTTCATGCCGAAGCCCTGCAAGATGCCGAAGAAGGTTGTGACGAAGGAGGCTTTGGCCCTAGGTGCGAGTTCGAGCTCCGCCGAAGCCCAAGCGGCAGCGGTGGCGAAGCCTGCAGCGAGGCGCTTAGGGCCGACGGACCTTCGGTCACTGTCGAATAAGTTCTAGCAGACGCTGGAGATGAGGGCTTCGGCTTTGATGGGGGAGTCTGTTCAAAGAGTCTATGAGGGGAAGATTTCCGAGGGAATCCAGCTCCGGGTGCCCGAGTAGTCGGAGACCACCCCGAGGCCTCGGGCAAACGAGGTCATTCTTTTTGAAGCATTCTTCGAGGCCGGCCTCGGGCTGCTAGCAGTGGACATGCTGAGCAAAGTACTGAAGGCATACAACTTCGAGCTTCCTCATCTATCTCCGAACGTAATGGCAAAGCTGGTGACCTTTGAATGGGCCATGAGGGCCGAAGGCTGCGAGGGGCGCATGCACATCTTCATCGCCCTCCACGATGTGAGCTACCAACCGAAGCGGAGGGAGGGGGCAGACCGCGTGGAGATGGCCTTGGCCTTCGGGAGCGCCAACTTCCAGCTCCGAAAGGACTTTCAAGATGACTTCCCAGCGAGGGCTATGAACAACAAGTGGTACTGGAAGTGGGACCAGGAGTGGTTCTACGCTTCAGTGGTCGCGGACTCCCCCCTTCGGAGTACCAAAGCACTCATCTTCTACCGACATGAAGGCGTAGTGAAGACGAGCCACGACGCCCTTCGGTCGAGGATCTTGCTTCTACGGAGGGTGGCTTTGAGAATGAGCATGAGGGACTTAGCGGAAGAGTTCATCACCCTTTGGCTCAGCCCCCTCGCGCTCTCTTGGCCAGAGAACCTCTTCCAACCTTCGGGCTCAGAGAGACTGAGCGAGGTGTCGGTGTAGTGCCTTGGTAAGTGTTGGCGTAAAAGATTACGCTGACAGGTTTCTGAAGGTTAGAAACTAACAAACGAAGTGTTTGCGAAATAAACTATTTCAAGCCTCCGAAAGGATAATAGCTTAAAATAGTTCGAAAATGTATATTGAATAACTTGTATTCGGTCCTCATTACAGGGTAAAACGGGGGGTATTTATAGGCCCAAACATTAAGGAAAAGACCCTTTTACCCCTCTATTACAACCGACATAGTGGAAACTAGTCGGTACCCTTAATAGGGCTAAAATGGTAAAAGACTAATCTAATGAGAAAGAAGATAAGTCTTCCATCCTAGCTGGCAAGGAAGCCCTCGGAAGAGTCCTAGTTCGAAAATATACTCCGAACTAAAGTTTGACTCCATACTTCGAACTTGATCCACTGTATTCCCAGAGTTATATGCTGGAAACCTTTGATTCAATCATCTGTCTTTGTCTTATTACAACAATGGCTCTGAGGATGATGTATTTTCCCCCAACAGTAGCCCCTTGGATTTTCTTTATCTTCATACTTCGCAGAATTGTGCTGACTTGAAATTTTGATGAAGCTGCTCGTGACGTACGGCCTCCGGAGGAGGCAATCATAGTTGTGGAGTGTGTTGTTGGGGCTCCGACGCATGAGGAGCAAGCTCAAAGGCCCGCTCTGGTGGGGTCTTGGGAGCGCTGGAACCAAGTATGGACCTAGCTCGGTGTCGAGGGGGTCCAAGCGCTTCCAGACTTCGCCAGCTCAAAACCCTCGGCGAGCGGCTCCAAGAAAAAAGGGTGGATGACGAGGAACCCAAAACCTCAAGGGTTCACTCGGAGCTCCCAGCGGACGAAGCCCCTTCCGTGGCGGAGCAAGTGGCTGTGAACCTTGGCGTTGAGGCGGAGCCAGCAGACGCTCCGGTGGCGACGACCGAAGTTGTGGTGCCGGAGGCTATGATGGCGACCGAAGTGGTAGCGGCGGAGGCTGCAATGGCAACTCCTTCGAGCGCGGGGGTTGGTGCTGAGCCGGCACAACAAAGGGATTGGGGAGCACACATCGCTCCTACCTCCTTTGAGGACATTTCCTCAAATGAAGGTAAACACTTGATCACCGTTCTCTTTACATTCATGTATACTGACTTGTACTTTTCTGCAGATGTTGATGGCGGCACGAGGCAGTCGTGCTGAGGCCCACGGGGACCTCCGGTAGTAGCAAGAGTAGTAGTAGTGACAGTAGTAGTAGCTCAAATTCTAGGAGCTCCTCGTCCGAAGAAGATGAGGGGCACAACCGCGGTGAAGGGGTCCCTCGAGCGTAGACTGAAGAGTTTGTTGAAGTGGTGGACCGGAACCCGGCTCCATTGGAGCCTGTGCTGGAGGAGCCCGTGACGGAGATGGTCCGGCCTCTACTTCCGAGGGGACCCATAACGGAGGCAGGCAGCCACACATTCCACGAGGGCTGCATTGCTGTGGGGCAAGGGGACTTGGTGGCACAACGTAGCTGCTCGAGCCCCTTCGACCTCTTTGCAAATGCCTACAAAGCTATCGTCCAGGTGAGCGAAGCTTCACATGATCTTTGAGTCACACTTGTTTTTTACCCAACACTTAAGATTTTCTTGAATCTTTTCAGGCCTTCACACTGAATGCTACAGCAGCAGCCTTCGCGGACCATCGGATGACCCTGTTGGTAGAGGAGAGGGACACCCTTCGACGCTAGGCTTTGGAGGAGGCCGAAAGGCGAAGGAAGGCTGAAGCGGCGGCAGAGGAAGCGAGGTCCGAGGTAGTCGAGGCAAGGGAAGCCTTGGCCTCGGAGACAGAAAAACTTTGAGAGGCACTTTGGGCTTCGGAGGAGACTAGGGCGAAGCTGGCGGCGGAGTGTTCTGATCTTCGTGTAGCCAGCCACTGCCTAGAAAATTCCGTGGTCTGAGGGGTCGACGAGGCCACCTCGAACTTGACCGCAGTCCTCAAGCAATTGAGGACCGAGTGCCAGGCCCCAGACTTCAACCCTCAGGACCCAATCGGGGACCACCTCGAGTTCCTGCAGATGGCTACTACGATGGTGGAGACATCAATGAAGGGCTTCGCACTGATGGTGGGGCGAATGGCTATCCAGGGAGTGCTGCAAATGTTCCACGACGTGGGGTGCAACCACCTCGAGGCGGCAACCTCGGTCATGTCGGTGGCCTTCGGAGGCCAACACTTGGTTTCACCACTCCAAGACGTCCACCGAGCATGGCGCCGGCTTCAAGACTTGGTTGCGAAGCAGTCCTCTACCTCCAATGGCTCTCCCGCCTTCACTGATCCAGGGCACAAGCCTCGCCATCTCAGCCTTCGACGTCGAAGCCTCCTCTCCCGAAGGTGTATACCTCCTTAGGCTTCTTGTATTTGTTAGTTGTAGGCTTGTAAAGAATTTATTAGTTTATTAATAGAAATGTGGGGGTACTTTATACCTCCCCAGGCTCAGCCTTCGGATGTTGAATTCAAAGTACTTGAGGACTCTGAGGAGCTTCGCCAGCTTTGGGTGGTGCTCGAAGTAGCTAGGTCCGAAGACCCCCTCGGTTCATGCTTCTGAGGGGTCCTAGGGGCGAAGCCATTCCCGAAGTAGCCCAAGAGTTGTTGGCTGCCGTAATGATAGAGCCTCTTCGGAGTTCCTCCTCCTCGCCATACTTAAGCTGTTTTGAGGTAGGCTTAAGCAGCGAGGGGACGCAGCCTTCGGGTACGGCCTTAATAGGCGACGAAGCCCTAGACTTCTCTGCCTTCGATGCAGCACCGCCTTTGTCTCAGACTTGGACCAACCTACAAGACAAAATATGAGGTCTACGGGCTTTGGAGCATGGACGGTCCGGCCACAGGAGATCAGGCTCCGACGGTGCTTCATCCAGCCGAGGGGGCTCTGCCTGAAAAAAGAGCAAGCAAGGGTTGTACATGTTGGGGCCTCGAGCTCACTTTTTCTTAGGCTTAGACACAGATTACTAGTAATTTTGTTTTCGAATTCTATTTGTACCATACTTCATTATTATCATTCAATGAATGAGATTTATTATATTTACATACTTCGTCTACATGCTTGTTGACACGAAAATGTGCCCCCGCACTTGGATCAGTTCGACGATCCAAAAGTGTGCGGATACTTAGGGACAGGCCTAAGCATGACGCAGCATCGACGTCATGTTCCGACTACCCTTAGTCGTGATAAGGGGGGTGGAGTCGCCAGGCAATCAGATCACACAAAATAATCCAATTAGCCGAAAGAAATATATTTAAATAGAATAAATCAGCAAACATGTTGGAGCATGTCTGCTTCAGAGTATGGTGCGAAGGGGTCACCGAAGTATGCCTTTAGCGTCCGGCGCGAAGTGTATCGCCAAAGGATGCCTTGGGCATTCGGACTGGTCCAGTCGAAGATGAACTCCGAACGAATCTGGACGTGACAATCACCTCCGAACGGCGGGGTTCGGCATGAAGTCTCTGATAAAGAGAAGTACAAATAAATGACCCAAATGCCGCACGCAGGCGTGACTTCGTCCAGAGCGAGGTACGAGCATGGTGAAGCATGTAGCAATGAAGTATGGGAGTGAAGCGTGTAGTCGAAGCCCGTAGTCTCGCCGAAGGTTTTTCCAGCAACCTCCGAAACCAATCTCTCAGCTCCGAACGCCTCCGACGAAGTAGCTCCGAACTCGGAAACCTACAACAAAGGGGATTCGAAGTACCAATTCGGTCTGAGGACCGAATTCTGCTAAGTGTTGCACTAGTAGCGAAGGTAGCAATCTGTTACGCATATTAGCGGATACTTCATAAGCAAAGTAACAAGGCGATAGCAATCTATTACGTAGATTAACGGATACTTCGCAAGCGAAGTAATAAGGATTACCACTGTTCCAAAGTGGCCGGCGGAGGGCTTCCAGGCAAACCCACGAAGAGGTACAAAAAAGTAAAGGTAAATAAATGTGATCAAAGCTAGGGCTTTGTGTTTGATTTGTGTTGGGGAGCTCTCTAAGCTGGCCTCGCCTCTCTACAGGCAGAACAACCTCTTGTCAATATACCAACTCATATGGACTGACCTTGGTAGCACCGTGCTTTGCAATTCTACAAGCCCATAGCGCCTCGGAAAGCACTTCATGCCACCTTTTAGGAAACTCTTCAATTTTCTTTTTAATGAGCTTAATCACGATTTTATTACTAGACTCGGCCTGACCATTGGCCTGAGCATAGTAAGGTGAAGAGTTTATCAACTTAATACCATAATATTCGGCGAAGTCCCTCACTTCTCCAGAAACAAATGAACTACCTTGATCCATATTAAGAGTTTGAGGAATGCCAAATCTATGTATGATGTGCTTCAAGATAAAATCACGTACCTCATTGTGAGTCATGTTCTTGAGAGGTACGTCCTCGGTCCACTTAGTGAAGTAATCCGTCATCATCAACACGAACCAATGCCCTTTTGAGGAAGGAGGGTGAATCTGGCCGATGAAGTTTAAACCCCATCCTCGAAACAGCCATGGCTTGACAATAGGGTTGAGTAATGAGGCAGGAGCTAGCTGAATATTGCCAAACTTCTGACATGCTTCACACCCTCTATAATATTTAAAACAATCCTCAGTCATTGTCAGTCAATAAAACCCTGCTCTTTTGAGCATCCAACTCACTTTCTGGGCCGACTGATGAGTGCCACAAAGTCCTTCATGGACTTCTCCCGTAACCACCTGGGAATGTTCATGGTCTAAACATTTTAATAGTACTCCATCGATGGTTCGGCGGTACCATGTGTCGTCTATCAACATGAATTTGAACGCTTGTTGCCGAACCTTCCGATCAACCCTTTGGCTAGGGTCTCTTAAATACTGGACGATTGGGATTCTCCAATCGCCCTTATAGGTTTCAGAGGGCCTCGCTAGCTCACCTTTTGAAAAAATTTCTAAACTAGTGACTTCGGGATGGCCCGCGAGCCATTCCTGCTCCTGTCGAAGCCTGACCAGGCTGGCCATTCAGAATTTGTTGGGCCGAAACCCTCCGGAGGGTTCGGACTCCCGGGAGCCCTCACCGTGTGGGAGGCTTCGGCCTACGGCCTCTGGTTTGTCAGGTCCCTTGGTTGGCAGAGTACTCTGGTCCAAGGACCTCGGCACGCAGTGACCTTCGGCGGCCGGAGGGGTCCGACCCGGAGGGTGCGCTTGCCCACTGTCACTAGATTTGGCAGTGAGACCAAGCATCGACTTCTCCAATACATAAAATTTTCCTCTCCTGACTTGGTAACCAGATGCTTGCTGAGCCAAATCATTTGCAATCAAATTGGCCTCTGTTGACACGTGCGAGATTTTGAAGTAATCAAAAACAGCAACTATGTCCAGACATTTATCCAAGTAACTATTCCGCAGACCGTTAAAGCATTGAGCATTTTTAGCCACTTGTTTCACTACTAAAAAAGAATCATCATATGCATGAACATGTCTAGCGCCTATAGATTCTAGTAATTCAAGCCCTAGCAATAAAGCTTCGTATTCAGCTTGGTTATTAGTGGAAGGAAATTCCAGACGGGCTGAAGTTTCTAAGTGCATTCCATTAGGTGATATGAGAACCACTCCAATACCTTGGCCACTCTTGCAAGCCGAACCATCAAAATAGAGTTTCCATGGTACTACCTCAACCAGAGCAACATTGTTACTCCAGCTGACATCTATGTGGTGCTCAACTATAAAGTTGGCTACGATTTGGCCTTTCATAGCTCTTAGGGGTTCATAGGCCAAATCATAATCGATCAACGCGTAAGCCCATTTTCTGATTCTTCCACTTAGAATCGGCTTTTGTAACATGTGCTTTATAACATCGGTTTGGCAAACGACAACACATGTAGTGGGGAGAAGATAATGGCATAATTTGGTGCACGCGTAGTAAAGTGATAAATACAAACGTTCCACAAACGCGTACCTAGTTTCGGCGTCCAGCAGGCGGCGGCTCAAGAACGTGATGATGTACTCTTTTCCTTCTACCTCTTGGGTTAGCACGGCCCCAATCACGCTATCTTCAGCAGCGATGTATAGCCAAAACGGAATCTCGGCTTTGGGTGCTCTCACAATAGGCGATGATGACAAGCACTCGTTGATTTTCTCAAAGGCACTTTGCTGGCTTGCCCCCCAAGTGAACTCAGCTTCGTTTTTTAGCCGGAGTATGGGGACAAAGGCATCAATCTTGCCGGACAAGTTGGATATAAAGTGACGCAAATAGTTCATCTTGCCTAGCAACTCCTGTACATCCCTTTTGCACGTCGACGCTGTAATGTTTCTAATCTTCTCAAGGTTGTTAGGATCAATTTCTATGCCTCTCTCGTGAATCATGAAACCTAAGAACTTACCCGCCTACACACCAAAAGCACACTTGAGTGGGCTTATTTTCAAACCATACTATCGCATTCTATCAAAGGCAACCTTCAAATCGGCTAAATGGTTTCCCATAGCATCCGATTTGACTACAACATCATCGATGTAAACTTCTAACATAAACCCTAGCAAGTCATGAAAGATTAAGTTCATAGCGTGCAGATACGTGGTGCCAGCATTCTTCAAACCAAAAGTCAAGACGACTGACGACTGAGAAACCAAGGGTTGGTTTCGGAGTCTGTGATGAGTGATTGACAGATTTTACCCTCTGATTCGAAGAGGTCCCTCCGAAGGGGTTCGGGGCTCTGGTTGCTACAGCTGTTGCAGCGGAGTGTGCCTGTCAGAGGGGTCCGATAGTACACGATGACTGAGTTGTACCGAAGGGTTCGGTACTTTGGGTGGTACACCGGAGTGTGTATTGGAGGTTTTTTACTCGGAGAGGTCTCCGGGGTACTGGATACACTTGTCTGTTTGTCTGTGGTGCGCAGGGGACTTCGGAGGCGACGGACGGTTCATAGCAAGTGAAGCTGGGTCAAGCGAGAGGCTTGATGCCAGGGGTGCAGGGAGCTCCGTCACGAAGGCTGCGAAGGGGTCGAGGTCGGACCTCGGGTCGAGGTGCGCCAGGAGAAGGCAGTAAGTGCGGAGCCTGGCTCTGGGTGAAGGTACCCCGAGACGAAGTCCTCAGAGGCGAGGCACTTTGAAGGGTACTCCGAATGGAGTGACTTCGGAATATGGTGGATCAAGTCCTCAGCAATGAGGCAAGGTGTTCGAAGTGTGCTCCGGAGGGAGACAATCGAAGGTATACCCGACGAAGGTCTCAGAAGTCGAGGTGCATCGAAGGCATGGTCCGGGTGAGGATCGTCGAGGAGTGTGCTCGGGGAGAGACACTACGACGAAGTGCTCATGGAATGCTTCATGCGGAGGCCTTGGACAAAGGAGGGACTTCGAAGGGTGGTACTCCGAAGGTGGGGATTCGGAGTGAAGCTGGCTTCTCTAGAGTGAAGCAAGCTCCGGAGCGAAGCTGGCTCCGGAGTGAGGCTGGCTCCGGCGTGAGGTTGACTTGAGGTACTTCGGCCTTGCATGGCTTCGGTACACGGACTGACGGAGTTCGAGCTGGGAGAAACTGCGAAGCCGTGGTGGTCCACTCTGAAGGTGTTGGTGCGAAGGCCCAAGGGCTTTGACGGCTTCGGCTCAAAACCGTCACTGTATCGAAGGCTGACTTCGGTGAAGCGAAGGCCGTCAGGCTCAAGGCTTCTCACCGAAGCTACTGCACCCCTCGCGTGCGAAAGGGGGCTTCAAAAGGGTCCAAAACTGCATAGGCCGACAGCGTCTGCTCTGCAAAAGCTGGTGCTGTCCCCTCTGCGAAGCTGACAAAAGAAGCCTCCAAATAAAGTAGACTACTAGTTGTACCGCCCTGTTCTGATGAGACAAAACAGTGTAAACCCTAGGGGTAAAGTAGTCTATTCACAAGGGTTGAATAGTGCCTATAAATAGTGGAGGCTGGCTAGGTCACATCAACACTTTGAGCATTCATTTTTGAGCTCCTGTGCTAGCCGCCACATACCTTGTATTCAGATCTATGAGTTTATTTTGTGTTCCCTATTCAAGCATTGAAGCTTTGATTCTGTTTTCATTTACTGCTTGAACTTGTATGCATACTTCGCTACATGCTTTGATTTCTCTGTGTACCATCTTCTTGTGAGTTTTTCTGGAGAGGTGTGTGAGAAGTCTGTCTGGGTGAAGTGTGTTTTTCATTGTCTATTCGCTCTGTGTATACTGGAGGCTAGACCTCTCTGAGTATTTGGTCGAAGTATGCTGAGGGAAGTCTGCTCTTGCGAAGGGTGTAGTGTGAAGCTTGCTCGAAGGCACCTTGTGTGCGGAGCCTGCACTGCCTTAGCAGAGCTGATTTTTCGGGGTTGTGGGTGGAGCGAAGTCTTCTTGGCTTCGAACTTTTGCTCCTTACGAAGCCTGTTTTCGGAGCTATAAAATACATTCGAACTAGAACTTCGAAGGGTGTGTTCGAAGCCTGTTCCGCAGAAGACAGAATTAAAACAGAAGGCTATTTTTAGTCTGGAATTTTAAAAAGCTCCCATTCACCCCCCTCTGGTCGCCGTTTCCAGTCTAACAATTGGTATCAGAGCGGGTTAAGACCACCAGTTGACCTTAACCAGTTTTGTGATCTGTTGGCGACATGGACAGAGTTAGTTAAATTCCTCTGTTCGATGGGACTGATTTTGCATACTGGAAGGTGCGCATGGCGGCTTACTTGCTAAGCCAAGGAAATGCAATTTGGGAGATTGTGGACTCACAATACTCCATCCCTGAAACTCGCACCTCTCAAACAGAGAAGGATCAGTATAATGCCAACTCCAAGGCAAGAAATATATTGTTCAGTGGTTTTAGTAGAAGTGAGTTTGATAGGGTTCAGCACCTTAGGACAGCTAGGGAGATTTGGACTACACTCACTATCTTTCATGAGGGCTCTACACAGATTAAGGCCAGGCGCCAAAACACATACAATCAACAGTATCAATTGTTTGTGCAGGCACCTGGTGAATCTATAGATGTCATGTTTTCTCGCTTTGATGCGATAGTAACTTGTGGTCCAATGGGACGCTTGCTTACAATGATCATGATAGGGCTATCAAGCTTCTCTATGCTCTTGATCGTAGCATATGGGAAGTGAAGATATCCAGCATTGAGGAGTCCGCAGGTTATGACACATTGACCTGTGATGAGCTCTTCAGTAAGCTGAAGTCCACAGATATTGCCAAGGCATCTCTTGCAGTGCATAGGAACTCCTTGCCACAACCATTGGCACTGGTTTCCAGCACTAGCCGTGGCACCACTGCAGAACCAAGCACATCTCGCACGTGTGTTCTTGCAGATGGTTTTGCTTTGTCCTCCCTGGTCTCCGTCACTAAGAAGCAGGTGGATACTCTGGATGATGATGAGCTTGCTCTCATTGCCAGAAGGTTCACCCGTTTTCACCATGAGAGACGGGATCAGAGGAGAAGTGGTTTTAGTGGTTGCTTTGAGTGTGGCGACACTTCTCATATCAAGGCCAATTGCCCTAAACTCAAGAAGAGAGATGAGAGTGAGCGCCCCAAATACCACAAGAAGGAGAGGAAACCCTTTGTGAAGGGCAAGCGCGGCAAGGTGGCTAAGAGAGTAGCCAAAGCCGCTTCCAGAGCATTTGTTTCTGCTCTCAGCGACATCGACACTTCCTCAACTGAGGAGTCGAGCTCTGAGGAGGAGTCTCCATGGAAGGAGGAGAAGAAGGACAAGAAAGGACGAGATTTCACCGGCCTTTGTTTCATGGCCGACAGCGATCACAGCGGCGATGAGCTTGACTCATCTGAGGTACCTCTATCCTATGACCAGCTTGCAATTAAATTAGATGAACTGAATGAAGTAGTTCTTGGTCAGGATAGATTACTTGTGCGAGCCGCTAGAGATAGAAAAGACCTTAGACTTAGGCTAGAATCTGTTTCTACTGAATATGCCATGCTTAAGTCTAGAGTTAATGATGCTGAATGTGAATCTTGTACTGTTGTCATGGGTGAGCTTGCTTAGTTGCATTCTGTACATGCTCAAACTCTATCTAAGCTTGAGACTGCATAGAAGCAGCTTTTGATGGTGGATTCTAGTCCTCATGATATAATTGAATGAATGAACTACCCCTTATTACGTGAGAGCATCGATTTACGTGATAAGCATGTTCAGCATTTAGAGGCTAGATTGGAGAGGGCCGGTAGTTCTAAGGATGTGCAACCTGTGTGTGACACATGCATAACCCTTAAGGACCAGCTAGGCACTGTTAGAGAGCGAGCTGAGAACCTAATGACTGAAAATGAATACCTTTTTTCTGTGGTTAACAAATGCACTAAGGGAAAGGGTAGGATGGACTTGCTCTTGGCCAAGACCAAGATGTGTGCTGACAGGGCAGGGTTAGCTCTGGGTTTGGGTTTTGAGAGGATTTCCTCAAACAGTGAGAACAAAATTGTTTTTACCTCTCCCACTACCTTGGAGAAAGAAAGAACCTTGTTAGACACTCCATCAGCCAAAAAGTCTACCCGGAATCCAAAGAAAACCACTCCTCCTGCCAAGAAAATCTCTCCCAAGAAAACCACTCAGCAGAAGCCCAAGGAGCCTGTGAGGATTGCTCCTATGACCCATGAGAGTGCCCCTAGGAGAGTTTTTCATTGTTCCTACTGTCAGAGGGTGGGTCATCTAGTTGGGTTCTGTTTTCATCGCATCAAGGATGAGCGACGCTCTCAGGCGATGAGGTTCCAGAACATGCACTACCCATCTTTAGGTATGCATGAGTCTGAGTTTTACTCTCATCCTGTTTTCGAGGCTCCTCGTGCTTCTCGGAGAGGTTTTGCTCCTCGAGGTGTTCACCATGTTCCATATGGTGGTAGACCCCGGGCGAGTAGCTTTGTACCTCGTCAGAGTAGGAGACCTCGTCATGCTTTTAGATTACATCATGTAGGTAGACCTCGCACTTTGCATCATTCTGATTATCCTATGCGTAGACATTCTACTTTTACTGTGCCTACTACTCGTATCACTTAGTTCTGGATGCCTCGTCATATCTTCACTCACCCCAGCACTGAGCGATCGAGATTTTATTATCATGTGTAGGCGGCAGATCGAGGCTTGGAGAGCACGTGTGTTGGACCAGAAACGGCGACCAGAGGGGGGTGAATGGGAGCTTTTAAAATTTCGGGCTAAAAACAGCCTTCTGTTTTTGGTTCTGTCTTCTGCGGAACAGGCTTCGAACACAACCTTCGAAGGTCTGATTCGGAGGTAGTTAACAGCTCCGAACACAGGCTTCGCAAGGGAGCAAAAGTTCGAAGTCAAGAAGACTTCGCTCCACCCACAACCCCGAAAAATCTACCCTGCTAAGTCAGTGCAGGCTCCGCACACAGGGTGTTTCGAGCAGGCTTCGCACTTCACCCTTCGCAAGAGTGGACTACCCTCTGAGGACTTCGACCAAGTACTTAGCGACAGCAACTGGTGCTGGGCTTCGTACACCGAAGGTCTAAACGCACTCTAAACAGACTTCGCTAAGGGCTTCGGCACGAGAAGCAAAACGGGCTTCGATCAGGGCTTCGCTAGTAAGCAGCGAGGTCTAGCCTCCTGTTACACAGAGCGAACGCACACTGAAAAGCACACTTCGTACAACACACACTTCGCCTAGACAGGCTTCGGTGCACTACTACTAGCGAGGTATGCAAACAAGCTCAAGCAGAAAAATGAACACAGAAGCAGGGCTTCGCTGCTTGAACAAGGAACACTAAAAATGAACTCACTGGATGAATACAGAGTGGTGGCTAGTACAGGAGCTCAACAGTAAATGCTCAAAGTGTTAAATGTTAACTACCCAGCCTCCATATTTATAGCCACAATTCACCCAAGTGAATTGACTACTTTACCCCTAGGGTTTACATTGGTTTTGTCTCTACAGAACAGAGGGGTACAAAAGGTAGTCAACTTTATTCTGGAGGCTTCTCTGTCAGCTTTGCAGAGGGGACAACGTCAACTTTTTGCAGAGCAGACAATGTCAGCCTTTGCAGTCTTTGACCTTTCTAAAGCCCCCCTTCGCACGCGAGGGGTGCGGTAGCTTCGAACGAGGTCTCCTACTCTGACGAGGTACAAAGCTACTCACCCGGGGTCTACCACCATATGGAACATGGTGAACACCTCGAGGAGCAAAACCTCTCCGAGAAGCACGAGGAGCCTCGAAAACAGGATTAGAGTAAAACTCAGACTCATGCATACCTGAAGATGGGAAGTGCATGTTCTGGAACCTCATCGCCTGAGAGCGTCGCTCATCCTTGATGCGACGAAAACAGAACCCAACCAAATGACCCGCCCGCTGACAGTAGGAACAATGAAAAATTCTCCTAGGGGCACTCTCATGGGTCACAGGAGCAACTCTCACAGGCTCCTTGGGATTCTGTTGAGTGGTTTTCTTTGGAGGGTTTTTGTTGGCAGGAGGAGTGGTTTTCTTTTGAGCTCGGGTAGGTTTTTTGGCTGATGGAGTGTCTAACAGAGCTCTCTCTTTCTCTAGGGTAGTGGGAGAGGTAAAAACAGTTTTGTTTCCACTATCTGAAGGGATCCTTTCAAAACCCAAACCTAGAGCTAACCCTGCTCTGTCAGCACACATCTTGGTCTGGGACAAGAGCAAATCCATTCTACCCTTTCCCTCAGTGCATTTGTTAACCACAGAAAGAATGTATTCATTTTCAGACATGAGGTTCTTAGCTCGCTCTCTAACAGTGCCTAGTTGGTCCTTCAGGGTCATGCAAGTGTCACACACAGGCTGCACATCCTTAGAACTACCGGCCCTCTCCAATCTAGCCTCTAAATCATGAACATGCTTATCACGCAAATCAATGCTCTCACGTAATAAAGGGCAGTTCATACATTCAGTTATATCATGAGGACTAGAATCAATCACCAAAAGCTGCTTCTGTGCAGTCTCAATCTCAGATAGAGTTTGAGCATGTACAGAACGCAACTGAGCAAGCTCACCCATGACAATAGTACACGATTCACATTCAGCATCATTTACTTTAGACTTAAGCATGGCATACTCAGTAGAAACAGATTCTAGCCTAAGTCCAAGGTCTTTTCTTTCTCTAGCGGCTTGCACAAGTAATCTATCCTGACCAAGAACTAATTCATTCAGTTCATCTAATTTAATTAAAAGATGGTCAGAAGACAGTGGTACCTCAGATGAGTCAAGCTCATCGCCGCTGTGATCGCTGTCGGCCATGAAACAAAGGCCGGTGAAGTCTCGTCCCTTCTTGTCCTTCTTGTCCTCCTTCCTTGGGGACTCCTCCTCCTCAGAGCTCGACTCCTCAGTTGAGGAGGTGTCGATGTCGCTGAGAGCAGCAACAAACGCTCTGGAAGCGGCTTTGGATACTCTCTTAGCTACTTTGCCGCGCTTTCCCTTCACAAAAGGCTTCCTCTCCTTTTGTGGTATTTGGGGCGCTCACTCTCAACTCTCTTTTTGAGTTTCGGGCAATTGACCTTGATATGAGAAGTGTCGCCACACTCAAAGCAACCGCTGAAACCACTTCTCCTCTGATCCCGTCTGTCATTATGAAAGCGAGTGAACCTTATGGCAATGAGAGCAAGCTCATCATCATCCAGAGTATCCACCTGCTCCTTTGTGACGGAGACTAGGGAGGACAAAGCAAAACCATCTGCAAAAACACAAGTACCAGATGTGCTTGGTTCTGCAGCGGTGCCATGGCTAGTGCTAGAAACCAATGCCAATGGCTGTGGCAAAGAGCTTTTGTGCATAGCAAGAGATGCCTTGGCAATCTCTGTGGACTTCAGCTTGCTGAAGAGCTCATCACAAGTCAAAGTGTCATAACCTGCAGACTCCTCAATGCTGGATATCTTCACTTCCCATATGCTACGATCAAGAGCATAGAGAAGCTTGATAGCCCTGTCATGATCATTGTAAGCAAGCGTCCCGTTGGGCCGCAAGTTACTCACTATCACATCAAAGCGAGAAAACATGGCATCTATAGATTCACTAGGTGCCTGCACAAACAGCTGATACTGTTGGTTGTATGTGCTTTGGTGCCTGGCCTTGATCTGTGTAGAGCCCTCACGAAAAATGGTGAGTGTTGTCCAAATCTCCCTAGCAGTCCTAAGGTGCTGCACCCTATCAAACTCACTTCGGCTCAAACCAATGAACAGTATGTTTCTTGCCTTGGAGTTGGCATTATACTGATCCTTCTCTGTTTGAGAGGTGCGAGTATATGGGATGGAGTATTGTGAGTCCACAATCTCCCAAATTGCATTTCCTTGGCTTAGCAAGTAAGCCTCCATGCGCACCTTCGAGTATGCAAAATCAGTCCCATCAAACAGAGGAATTTTACTAGCTCTGTCCATGTCGCCAACAGATCACAAAACCGGTTAAGGTCAACTAGTGATCTTAACCTGCTCTGATACCAATTGTTGGACCGGAAATGGTGACCAGAGGGGGGGTGAATGGGAGCTTTTAAAATTTCAGGCTAAAACAGCCTTCTGTTTTTGGTTCTGTCTTCTGCGGAACAGGCTTCGAACACAACCTTCGAAGGTCTGATTCGGAGGTAGTTGACAGATCCGAACACAGGCTTCACAAGGGAGCAAAAGTTCGAAGCCAAGAAGACTTCGCTCCACCCACAACCCCGAAAAAAACTACCCTGCTAAGTCAGTGCAGGCTCCGCACACAGGGTGCTTCGAGCAGGCTTCGCACTTCACCCTTCGCAAGAGTGGACTACCCTCTGAGGACTTCGACCAAGTACTTAGCGATAGCAACTGGTGCTGGGCTTCGTACACTGAACGTATAAATGCACAATAAACAGACTTCACTAAGGGCTTCGACACGAGAAGCAAAACGGGCTTTGATCAGGGCTTCGCTAGTAAGCAGCGAGGTCTAGCCTCCTGTGACACAGAGCGAACGCACACTGAAAAACACTTCGCACAAGACACACTTCGCCTAGACAGGCTTCGCTGCACTACTACTAGCGAGGTATGCAAACAAGCTCAAGCAGAAAAATGAACACAGAAGCAGGGCTTCGCTGCTTGAACAAGGAACACTAAAAATGAACTCACTGAATGAATACAGAGTGGTGGCTAGTACAGGAGCTCAACAGTAAATGCTCAAATTGTTAAATGTTACCTACCCAGCCCCCATATTCATAGCCACAATTCACCCAAGTGAATTGACTACTTTACCCCTAGGGTTTACATTGGTTTTGTCTCTACAGAACAGAGGGGTACAAAAGGTAGTCAACTTTATTCTGGAGGCTTCTCTGTTAGCTTTGCAGAGGGGACATCGTCAGCTTTTTGCAGAGCAGACAATGTCAGCCTTTGCAGTCTTTGACCTTTCTGAAGCCCCCCTTCGCACGCGAGGGGTGTGGTAGCTTCGGCGAGAAGCCTTGAGCCTGACGGCCTTCGCTTCACCGAAGGTAGCCTCCGATACAGTGACGGTTTTGAGCCGAAGCCATCAAAGCCCTTGGGCCTTCGCACCACCACCTCCGGAGTGGACCACCACGACTTCGCAGCTACTCCCAGCTCGAACTCCATCAGTTCGTGTACCGAAGCCATGCATGGCTGAAGTACCACAAGTCAACCTTACTCCGGAGCTAGCCTCGCTCCGAAGCCTGCTTCACTCTGAAGCCCCACCTTCGGAGTACCACCCTTTGAAGTCCCTCCTTCGTCCAAGGCCTCTGCATGAAGCATTCCATGAGCACTTCGTCGCAGTGTCTCTCCCCAGGCACACTCCTCGACGAGCCTCACCTGGACCATGCCTTCGATGCACCTCGACTTCTGAGACCTTCGTCGGGTACCTTCGAGTGTCTCCCTCCGGGGCACACCTCGAACTCCTTGCCTCTGCTGTGGACTTGATCCACCATACTCTGAAGTCACCCCATCCAGAGTACCCTTCGAAGTGCCTCGACTCTGAGGACTTTATCTCGGAGTACCTTCACTCGGAGCCACGCTCCGCACTTACTGCCTTCTCCTGGTGCACCTCGACCCGAGGTCCGACCTAGACCCCTTCGCAGCAACCGTGATGGAGCTCCCTGCTCCCCTGGCATCAAGCCTCCCGCTTGACCCAGGTTCACCTGCTACGAACCGTCCGTCGCCTCCGAAGTCCCCTGCGCACCACAGACAAACAGACAAGTGTATCCAGTACTCTGGAGACCTCTCCGGGTTAGCAACCTTCGGCACACACTCCGGTGTATCGCCCAAAGTACCGAGACCTTCGGTACAAACCCAGTCATCGTGTACTGTCGGACCCCTCCGACAGGCACACTCCGCTGCAACAGCTGCAGCAACCAAGTCCACCGAACCCTTCGGTGAAATCACCTCTGAACACCTTCGGAGGTCCAACCTCCGAACCCCTTCGGAGGTACCCCTTCGAACTAGAGGTTAAACACAGTCAATCACTCATCACAGACTCCGAAACCAACCCTTGGTTTCTCAACATGGATCATGGACTCCGATTGTTCGTGAATTTTTCTCTGTGTACCATCTTCTTGTGAGTTTTTCTGGAGAGGTGTGTGAGAAGTCTGTCTGGGTGAAGTGTGTTTTCAGTGTCTGTTCGCTCTATGTATACTGGAGGCTAGACCTCTCTGAATACTAGCGAAGCGCTGTCTCTGTGCTGAATCGAAGCCCGTTTTCTTCCCGTGTCGAAGTTCTTAGCGAAGTCTGTTCAGTGTGCGTTTAGACCTTCGAAGTACGAAGCCCAGCACCAGTTGTTGTTGCTGAGTATTTTGGTCGATGTCTGCTGAGGGAAGTCTGCTCTTGCGAAGGGTGTAGTGCGAAGCTTGCTCGAAGGCACCTTGTGTGCGGAGCCTGCACTGCCTTAGCAGAGCTGATTTTTCGGGGTTGTGGGTGGAGCGAAGTCTTCTTGGCTTTGAACTTTTGCTCCTTGCGAAGCCTGTTTTCGGAGCTGTAAAATACCTCCAAACCAGAACTTCGAAGGGTGTGTTCGAAGCCTGTTCCGCAGAAGACAGAATTAAAGGAGAAGGCTATTTTTAGTTTGAAATTTTAAAAAGCTCCCATTCACCCCCCCTCTGGTCGCCGGTTCCGGTCTAACAACGACCCACTTGAACAAACCAACAAAACTAGGGATTCGAAAGGCGGTCTTGTAGACATCCTCTTCGGCCATAAAGATTTGATTATAACCAGCATTGCCATCAAGAAAACTCAGTACCTTGTGTCCTGAAGAATCGTTGATTAGCATGCGGCTTTTGGCATTGGGTACTCGTCCTTTGGAGTGGCCCTGTTCAGATCCCTGAAATCAATACATACCCGTATCTTGCCGCTCCCTTTCTTCTCTACGGGCACAAAGTTAGCAACCCATTTCGCGTACCTGCGGGGCCTAATAAATTCAGCCTTGAGTAGTCGCTCTACTTCTTCATTAACTCGGTCATAGACGGCCGAGTTAAAGCAATGAGGAGGCTGCTTATAAGGCCTAAATCCGGACTTGATAGGTAGCCGATGCTCCACGAGCTCGCGGCTTAGTCCTGGCATCTCGCTATACTCCCATGCGAAACAATCGACATACGACCAAAGTAACTTTACTACTTTAGCCTTTTCATTAGGTTGTAAATGTTGGTTTACAAAAGTCGGCCTCGGGACGCTACCATTACCTATGTCAACTTCCTCCAAGGGATCGGCCGACGCAAAACCTTATCCTAATTTCTCTACTTCACTAAAGTCCCTGATGGCCTCGGCAATACCGTCTTTGCTAGATCGATATTGCTCCACACGAGACTTTAGCCAATCTAGATTACTCTCGCTAGATATGACTATTAATACAAAAACAGTCATGCTACTCCAGCTGGCTTTACATACACTGGTACAAAATGTCCTCCGGATACGCTAACAAAATCATAATCCGAAAGATCTCTACTTGACAGACACTCTACTTTGTTATGGACGTCGTCAATTGATACATCGGCCAATGCTACTTGGGCCAAAGTATCCGCGGGAATGACCTCTACCTCATCGTCGTCCCACTGTATCAGGCGCTTGTGTAGAGTAGAAGGAATGCAGCAATTCGCGTGAATCCAGACGTGCCCGAGTAGTACGTTGTAGTTACCTTGTACATTGATGATGAAAAATGTTGTTGGCAATGTCTTGTTGCCGACCGTCAACTCCATGGAGAGTACGCCCTTGGCCTCGGAGCTCTCGCCGTTGAAGACGTTGAGCATCAAGTTGGTCTTCTTCAGGTCATCCTCGTCCCTGCCAAGTTTCTTCAATAACGAGTAAGGCATTAAGTTACTAGTGGCGCCGCCGTCGACGAGCATTCGGGAAATCCACTTTCCATCGATGTGACCTCTAACATAGAGAGGCTTCAGATGGCGAGCCGAGTCCTCGGGCTTCTCAAAGATGGCATTGCGCTGGCCGAGGTTAAATTGAGTGACCGCGGCCTCGTCCTGCGGCAGGGTGAACTCGGCGGGTAGCGTGATGATATTGATGTCCATCGCTTGGGGTGCGGGCCCATCGTAGAATGGCGAGTAATCATCGTCGAGCATGTTGTCGTCGTCGTTGCTCGGACTAGGAGCCGAGTTGGTCATCTCAACCGCCTTCTCCCTCCATACCTGTCTTGTAGCTGGCCGAGGGCGGATTTCCTTGAAGATAGCATCGCACTCGTCCTCGGCTTTCTTCTCGCGCATCTCCTATGCCCGTAGCCGTTGTAGGCATCTCTTCTGTGATTTGGACATGCCTGGAGGTGCCCAAGATGGCTGCGGCTTGGTGCTGGGTGCTACTGCCCGGCTCCTGTCAACTTTGGCCGAAATGGTACTGCACCCTTCGGCCTTGTGCACCCTGCGCTCGGAGGGGCCTTCGATGCGGACCCCGGTAGTCATAACGGCCTTGCCCGGCCGACCGAACCCAGCTTCGATGCGGGCTCTGACCGAAGTATGGGACTCACCTCCGTCAGACTCCGGTGATGAAGCCTTTGGGAGTGGGACTTCCTGAGACCCCACTCTAATGGTGATAGCTTCAGACTCCTTTTCCTTGGCCTCCTCATGTCTGCACCCTTCGGCTTCGCTCTGCATGGTCCGATTCGGAGGTACCACGGATAGCCTGTGGATGATGCCACCCTCCGCTGCGTCTGTTTGTCCCTGCCATCTGTAATATTCCAAAGGAAAACAAGGCATAGTGTTAAGTTGCGGAGGGTACTCCGACTTGGACATGTGCGGAGCCTACGGAGTTCCTGCCCAATGTAGGACCGAAAGTAGCGACCAGAGGGGGGGTGAATGGGCGCCTTAAAAAATCTTTTCGAATCAATGGCCTGTTCCCAATACCCAACGCACCTCAAAAATACTACGCAGCAGAAAATAAACAGAAGGCCTAAGTCTAAAGGTTTCTAACCTAGAAGCATCTGATGATTAAACAGTGTAAAACTAAAGTGGTGCAACTAGGCAGATAAACAAGTTGTAACAGCCCTATACTTCTCAATGAAATAATCTAAGTATGTATAAAGTGAAAAGAGAAGTTACTGTCCAAAGTTGTCTCCTGTTCGGTACTTGGCGAAGCCCCCTTCGCACGTCGAAGTCTGCTTCGGAGGATGGTGACTGAGTCTGTCCGAAAAGCCGAAGGTGACACTATCTAGCCTAGTTCGAAGTGGTAAGAAGCGAAGAGTACTTCGGAGCGAAGAAACGAAACAGTGCCGGAGCTTGGTTCGAAGTATGCACTTCGAAGACAAGTCTTCGCACACAGCTTCGACTCACGAACTTCGGAGCGAAGTAAAAACAGTGCCGAAGCTTGCTTCGAAGTATGCACTTCGAAGACAAGACTTCGAAGGTACTTCGAACCGAAAGTCTCGAAGCTAAACCTTCGAACACGAACCTTCGAACACACAGCTTCGAACACACAAACAGACAACCTTCGAAACGTAGAAGCGAAGTCTGTTACGAGACAGAAAATCAAGTCCGAAGCCTACACTCTATCTTCGAAAAGTAAAACTTCGAGAGGAGAAACGAAGGCAGACACGCCACAAAGAAATCCAAGCGAAGTCTATCAGAACGGACAAGCTTCGGACCCAACTTCGAAACCTAGTGAAGTGTGCACTTCGAACAGATAGATTCGGAGTATGCTAGTTCGAAGTATGCAATGCTGTCCATACAGGAGGAGCTTCGAATCTAGCAACTCAGACACAAAGACCGAAGTTCGAAGTCTAAGCGAAGCCTTTAAAGAGGTTCGATCGGAGCCTGCCTCACGGAGTTGAGGGGCATCGCACGGAACCGAGCTTCGCCAGACACACCAGGAAAAGGCAAAAGAGACTGTCAGCTTCGATCAAAAAGCTGGGGGATAGAAGGTGAAAAGCTGCAGCCGAACACTGAAGCTACAGTAAAGCAGTACTACTTGCAACAGCAAGAACTAGTACTACCACCGTGAAGAACACTCCCAGCCGAAGAAGCTTCTCTTCAAGAATAAATTCAGCAGCCCGTAGGTAAGGCAATAACTCCCCAAACCAAACAAAATGCAAGCAATAAATTCACCAGGGATCAAAGCATTAAAGCATCTAAGAGATTTGAGTGAAAATAATGCAAGAACAGGGAGGAGCCAGTCCTGGCGGCGCACACGAGAGAGAGAAGAGAGGCAAAAGTGACCCAATGGGTGGATTTGATTTCAGCACAAAAGGGTAGTCCAAACCCTAGGGATTGGGGTGCTATTTATAGGCAGCCCAACACTAGGAATATTCTACCAGCCCCTTAGGGTTTTTACAGACTCAAAAATACAGAAAAAGACTCTACTGCCCTTAGGTATTTTTACAGACACAACTGACTGACTGTGGGCCTAGAGTAACAGATGACATATCCTGAAGCTATTCTTCTGGACAGTCGGATACAGAATCAACGGTTGTCAGTTTTACGCTGAAACTGACAAAGCCTCCACCAGCTTTGCACCAGGTACTCGGATTGGGCCGGCCCGACTCCGCGGCTCTCTCAGCCCGGCAATCACTCACCGCCCGTGTACCTGAGTCAGTCCTGGTCAACAGCCAGTGGGTCTTCTACTGCTTCTGGCCCATGCACCCGGATTGGGCCAGCCCGACTTCGCAGCCTCCTCTGCCCGACAGTCGCTCGCTGCCCGTGTACCTGAGTCACACGCGGCCCATGAAACAGCAGATCTCTTCTCTTCTTCAGTCCTTGTTGACTATCGTTGACAATGACTCATCACTTCTAGAGCCATGAGGCCCACGCTATTCAGCATGGCTCCTCAATCTCCCCCTTGATGAGTGCATTGTCAACACTCCTCAATTCTCAGCTCTTCAACACCTGTGAACAAATGTGGAAACACGAAAACAAAACACAAGAGAACAAAGAAGAAGAAAAATAAGGTAAAAGTTTAACCTTAATGACCAAAAGCCAAACAAAAGCAAGAACCGGTCATTATGGTTAACCAAAACACAAAAGCTCAAAATGAGTGCGATTGCAGAACAACAAGGATATCAACAGAGTAAAAACTCCCCCTTAAACTCTGATCCCAATTTTCTCTCCCCCTTGTTGACAAGTGAACTCATCAAGCACTCAAAAGAGACACAGACTCCCCCTGAAATGCAACTCCCCCTCAAAATATGCAGTGAATGCAACTGGGGTGCAGGTGGAGTGTAGAAAGCATGCTTCTCAGATATGATTGACTGCAAGTACAGTATCTAACATGTACAGCAAAAGAGATACTGTCTAAGATACATGGCATGATCAGTGCAACAGATGATATCTAAAGAAAGTCATTTAGCACGCATTTTTCAGTTTTTGTAAATAAAAGCATCACCACATTCTCTAGCAAACAAGCGAGGTAAGGCATGAGATGCGGAAGCTAACTGATATCTACCCAGATAAGCATTGTTCAAAACAAAGTGCTTCAGCAAACTTGTTATCCCTTTAGAGTTCAGGCTTTTTCATTTTCCTTTGTCATTTTTGCCAAGGGTTATTTGCATGTCAAACCTTATGCTAACCGACCAAGTCAAGCCTAGGCCAGTATTGGACCATCAGAAGCTTAAGACATTGGTCTTGGCATACACTTCACTGTCCTAGTTCATACCAAAGTGCTATGGTAAGCAGTCCAGAACAATGCAATGTGACAAGGCAAACCCACTTGGATCTTTTCAACTCAAGCATAAAAAGGCATGGAATTTTCATTCATGTTTGATTTTTATCATTTTTATAGCACATTTTCCATGTTAAAGCATAAAGATGTCCAAGTTGCATATCTGCATCTATGTGATGAACTAGCTACAAGGCATGTAACAAATAGCAAAAGCATTCAGCCTACACATGCTAGTTACCAGAAGCAATGGTGATCATTTTTCAAGTTTGAAAGCGTAAAAGCCATGCGTATGACAGATATCAAACATGTCAAGCGAACTGAATCAAAGCATGATCATTGACAAGTAATCAAAAGCATGTACCAGCTAGAATAAGTAAAGCAGTTCAATCATATAACAGAAGCAGACTCAGAAGTGTGATATGTGAATATGTATGATATGAACACACACAAAAAGACTCAAGAAAAGAGTAAAAAAAAAGAAAACTGACGCAAAATATCCTAGAAAGGATACACAACACCCAAATCCCCTCGTAAACGCTCAAATGTAGACTGATCTAGGGGTTTGGTGAAAATGTCAGCCAACTGATGATGGGTATCAACATGAACAAGGTCAATGACACCTTTCTCATATTGATCCCGCAAAAAGTGAAAGCGCACATCAATATGTTTGGTTTTTGAGTGGAGACATGGGTTTTTCCCTACACTAATAGCACTTGTGCTGTCGCAAAACAATGGAACCCTGGTAGGAAAGAGCAACCCAAAGTCTCGTAGAGTAGAAATCATCCAAACCATCTGTGAGCAGCAGCTGGCAGCAGCTACGTACTCGGCCTCTGTGGTCGAAAGAGCAACTCCAGATTGCTTTCGAGAAGACCAAGATACAAGGGAAGAACCAAGAAACTGGCAAGTACCGGAAGTCGACTTGCGATCCAACCGGCACCCACCAAAGTCGGCGTCCGAAAAGCCAGATAAATCAAGTGATGATGATGCTGAATAATAAAGACCAAGATCAGGCGCATAGGTGAGATACCTGAAAATGCGCTTGACAGCCTGCCGATGAGACGCGCGTGGTGAAGACTGAAAACGCGCGCAAAGTCCCACGGCGAACTGTATGTCTGGTCTTGTTGCCGTTAAGTACAACAGCGAACCGATCATCCCTCGAAACTCTCTCTCATTGACCTTGACACCGCTCTCGTCCTTGTCCAGACCCCCAGAAGTACCCATCGGGGTCATCTGCGGCTTCAATTCACCACCAAAGTCAAATTTCTTAAGCATATCACGAGTGTACTTACCTTGGTGGATGAAGGTGCCGTCCTTGGTCTGCTTGATCTGGAGCCCTAAGAAATACTTAAGCTCACCCATGAGGCTCATCTCAAACTCACTGTGCATCTGCTCAGAAAACTTGGACACAAGAGAATCAGTAGTACCGCCAAAAATAATATCGTCCACATAAATCTGAGCAACTAAGAAATCTGAAGCATCTCTGAGCAGGAAAAGAGTTTTATCCACAGAACCCATCACAAAGCCCTTCCCCAACAAAAACTGCTTTAACCGGTCATACCAAGCCCTGGGGGCTTGCTTCAACCCATATAAAGCTTTGTGCAACTTAAAAACATGTCGAGGAAACTTAGGGTTCTCAAAACCGGGGGGTTGCCTAACATATACTTCCTCCTCTATGAACCCGTTCAGAAAAGCACTCTTAACGTCCATTTGAAAAAGCTTAAAACCCTTCGAAACGGCAAAAGCTAGAAGAATACGAATGGACTCAAGACGGGCAACAGGAGCGAAGGTTTCTTCAAAGCCAATACCTTCCTTTTGGCAATAACCCTGGGCAACTAGTCGAGCTTTGTTGCGCACCACAACCCCATCTTCACCTTGTTTGTTCTTGAATACCCACTTGGTGCCTATGGGGTTGCATCCTGGTGGCGGCTCAACTAGTGTCCAAACCCGATTGCGGACAAAATTCTCAAGCTCTTCTTGCATAGCATTAATCCAATTAGAATCAGAAAGAGCATGAGAAATGTCTCTGGGCTCAAAAGATGCAACAAACGCAGATTCAGCAAACACAGCGAGAGAGGCAGAAGAACGCAAAGTCCTCTCAGTCAAATCACCAATGATGAGCTCTGAGGGGTGGTCACGCTGCACTGCTCGGGTTCCCTGGTGATCTGAAGTCACCTCACCGGAGTCAGCAGCAGGCACCTCTGGACTCGACTGAAGGGGCTCGATCGAAGTGGAAGAGGTGATCAGAGGTCCGCCTTCATCATCAGTCGAAGTCACAGAGGGTGTGGGCTCTGCGGGGGATGCAGAAGGCCCGCCCTCAACAGCAGCTGGAGTATCCTCATCTTCCTCGAAGATGGACTCTCCGAGCTCATCATCACCAGAAAGCTCAAAAGAAGGAGTCAAAGAAGGCAAGGACTCATCAAAAGAAACCTCACACGTCTCGACAAGCAGCTGGGATTCGAGGTTCCAAACACGGAAGCCTCGAGAATGCAATGCATAACCAAGAAAAATACCATCCCAGCAACGAGACTCAAACTTGTCCAAATGCCCTCCCTTCTTGAGCACAAAGCACTTGCAGCCAAACGCTCGCAAGTGGGTCACCTTGGGCTGTCTGCCAAACCGCAACTCATATGAAGTCTTACCAATGTAAGCTCGAAGAAAAATACGGTTGGCAAGATAGCAAGCCGTGTTCATGGCTTCAGCCCAAAAACGCCTAGGAGTCCTGTGCTCGTCGAGCATCGTCCTGGCCATCTCAACTAGCGTGCGGTTCTTTCGTTCCACAACGCCGTTCTGTGGGGGAGTGTAAGGAGAAGAAAACTGATGGTCCAGACCCTGATCACCACAGAAGCTGACGAACTGAGAGTTCTTGAACTCAAAGCCGTTGTCGGAGCGAATTGCTCGCATCCGACCATTGTTCTCATTCTTCAGCTTCAAAATCAGATCATGGACAAATTGAAAAGTTTCATCCTTAGACTCCAAAAAGAAAACCCACGAGAAACGAGAAAAGTCGTCAACAATCACAAGTGCATACCACTTCCCACCGACTGAGCGTACCCGAGCTGGACCTACAGTATCCAAATGTAAAAGCTCGCCTGGATACGTAGTCATCACCTGAGTCACCGGTGAGTGAGAAGCAGCAACCATTTTCCCATGACGACAGGGATGACAAACTAGATCCTTCTCCATTTTAAGCTTGGGCAATCCTCGGATGAGATCCATAGAGCTTAATCTGACTAGCAGATCAAAACTCAAATGACCTAACCTCCTATGCCACTTCCAGAGCTCAGAAGAAGATCCAGCAATCAAACAGCGAGAAGGGCCAAAAGAACTAGAGAAGTCAATTCGAAAAACTTTACCGAAGGGTAAAATCTGACAAACCAAAGACCCTCTAGAATCAATCACAGAAGAATTGCCCTTCTTAAAACGCACTTCCAAACCATCCTCAAGAAGTTGCGAAACAGATATTAAATTGAAATTCAGATTTTTAACCAGAGCAACATTCTTTAAAGAGAAATGATCTGAAATGCTAATTGAGCCTATGCCACTTACTTTCCCTTGACCGATGTTCCCGAAAGTGATGTACTCTTTTGAGTTCGGGGGAGTGAGACTGGAGAACCATCTGCGATGTCCCGTCATGTGGCGAGAGCATCCTGAGTCCATGATCCAAATATCCTCCAGTCCCCGGTCCTGCACTATCAATGTCTGTAAGTGGGAGCAAATGGTCCGGCACCAGGTTTAGCAAAAGAGCTAAACCAGTGTCGAGCCATCTGCTCAAAAGATGGAAAGCGAAAACCATCAAAAGAGTTTGGACCAAAACGCGGCTCAAAGCGCGGTCCACGGTTCTTCCTAACCCTACGGCCACGAGGTCCAGAACCGTAGCCAACACGGTCTGGAACTCTGCCGGAACGAACACTACCAACTGGAGCATGGGCAAGAAAGCCGTCTCCTCTACCACCACCTACACGACGCGGCCTGGCCTCCAGCCTCTCCCCGCGCCGAGGAACACGCAGTCTACCACCCTGCTGGTAGAACTGCACCTGATCACTACGAGCCCTCTCTGCTCTCTCAACCCGCTTCCTCCTGAAGCAAAACTCCGCAAGATGCCCATCTCTCTGACAATACTCACAATGATAGGTAGGCTTCTTGGGATGTGGTTGAGGCTTGGGGTTCTTGGGCTTGGTAGTGTTTGGTGTGGTCTTCTTGGGCTGAGAGGGTCCAGGAAGAGAGTCAAGCGTAGTGTGGAGATGTTTGGGCTTGGGAACCCAGATAGGCTTCTTGGGTGGAGCTTTGCGTGGTTCATGGATCACTCCATCCTTGGGCTGACAAGCCTGGGAGTTTTCAGTGGAGTGAGTCTTGGGATACCTCTGCTCTGGAGTCATTTTACTCCACTCCACTGCCCGGCTGAGGGCACTCTCAAAGTCAGCCTTGGTGTAGGTGTAACCTACTCCAAACCCATCCTTCCTCTTGAACTGCTGGATCATCATGCCAAGCTGTGGCTCTCTGGCACTGATCCAACTCAGGATAGAACGGAGGTAAAAGTTCTCATTCTGAGAATCTGCTAGCTCCTCTCTCAAAGAAGCTAGAACCTCCACCTGAGACAAGCAGGTCTCACACTCACTCTCTACTTGGACAGACTTTCCGGCTTTTAGCTTAATCAACTCCATTCTAAGAGACAGACAGTTCTCACAAACAGTGGGTGGAACTGACAATGTCTCAAGCTCTAGCCTAGTCTGCGCAAGCTCAGCTCTCAACCTCTCCAAATCACCCAAATGCTCATTGCCTTTGGAATTCAGCTCAGCTAAGGTAGCTAGATGAGATGGGCAATCAACACAGGGTGCGACGACAGTGGCTTGAGCATCTTTCAGCTCCTGCTGAGCGCTTTCAAGCTCAGTGGCCAAAGCGTCCCTCTCATCAACCCTTTCTGTGTACCTGGACTTCAAAGTCGACAGGTCACACAGAAGCACCTCACACTTCGGGCACTCACTGCTATCACCCAAGCAAGGGGAAGAAGATATACTTTCAATTCTACCGTTGGCCACGGCAAGCTCACTCTCTAACTCGTCTATCCTTTTCTTAGCCCCCCTAAGCAGTTTCTCCCGATACTTCAACTCCTGACGATTGCTCTCAAGTAAATCTACAATTTCACGCTCATAAGACAATACCTTGCTATCGTCGTCGTCGGAGTCGTCGGAGGAGCTCTTTTCTTCTCTATCCCCAAGAGCCATGGAGCAGAAGCTCTTGCGGGATCTTCGGCGCTGGTGTGAGCGGCTCTTCGGCTTGTCTCCGAAGGCCATGAAGCAGAGGCCCGCCGGATCATCCTTGTCCTTCCCCTTCTTGATGGCGATCTCCTCATCGCTTGAGCTCGATGAAGAGGAAGAAGACGTGGATCTCTTGGAGTAGCTCTTCTCCATCTCGGCGAAGAAGGCCTTGTCGCGCTTCTTGTTCTCACGCCGGTAATCCTTCAGGGCCTTCTTGAAGAACCGAGTCTTCGGCTTGCCCTTGATGAAGGAGGGGCTCTCGTGCTTGCCGGAGTCGTGGAAGCTGCTGCCGGTGCCCTTCTTGAATCCACTGCGCTTGGGGCAGTCGGCGATGAAGTGTCCTGGATCACCACATTCAAAGCATCCGGATTTTGTGCCGTGTCTTTTGAACATTCTTTTATCATAGACACGACGCACCCGGTTGTTAAAAAGACACAAATCATCATCTCCCAACAACTCAAGCTGGTCCTCAGTGATAGACATCAAAGAGAACCCAGCACAGCTCACAGCAGAGGGATCAACAGAAGGTGTAGCAAGGGCCAGGGATTTTGATCCAGAGCCAGTGAGATTTGATCTCAACTGGATATCTACCTCAGTGGCCTTTAGCTTGCTAAATAACTCAGAGATGGTCAAGGTATCGTATGAAGTACTCTCAACGATAGATGATACCTTGATCTCCCAGATCTTTGGGTCCAAGGTATGAAGAACCTTGAGCGCCTGCTCATGATCTGAGACTAACTGAGCACCCTCAGCCTTGTTGTCCCGAAGCTTGTTAATGATCGACTGAAAGCGACCAAACAAAGCTTCAACAGATTCACCCGGCTTCTGTGTGAAATTCTCATATTCACGCCGGTAGGTCTGATAGAGCCGAGCCTTGACCTGTGCTGTTCCCTCATGGTGTGCCTTGAGGGTAGCCCAGATCTCTCTCGCAGTGGAGAGATGACTCACTCGCTCAAATTCAGTGGGACCTAAGCCAGAAAATAAAATGTTCACAGCCTTACTGTTGCTCAGATGCTGAGCAATGATACCAGCAGTACCTTGCTCAGTAACTGGCAGAATGACAAACGTGGTGTGAACGCAAATGTCCCATATGTCCGAACCCTGGCTCATGAGATAGGCTCGCATGCGAGTCTTCCAATAATTATAGCCATAGGCTTCCAAGGACGGGACCTTGCCAGGAGACGTCATAGTCACTACTGGGGTTTAGAACCGGTTAAGGTATGGAAAAACCCTAACCTCGCTCTGATACCACTTGTAGGACCGAAAGTAGCGACCAGAGGGGGGGTGAATGGGCGCCTTAAAAAATCTTTTCGAATCAATGGCCTGTTCCCAATACCCAACGCACCTCAAAAATACTACGCAGCAGAAAATAAACAGAAGGCCTAAGTCTAAAGGTTTCTAACCTAGAAGCATCTGATGATTAAACAGTGTAAAACTAAAGTGGTGCAACTAGGCAGATAAACAAGTTGTAACAGCCCTATACTTCTCAATGAAATAATCTAAGTATGTATAAAGTGAAAAGAGAAGTTACTGTCCAAAGTTGTCTCCTGTTCGGTACTTGGCGAAGCCCCCTTCGCACGTCGAAGTCTGCTTCGGAGGATGGTGACTGAGTCTGTCCGAAAAGCCGAAGGTGACACTATCTAGCCTAGTTCGAAGTGGTAAGAAGCGAAGAGTACTTCGGAGCGAAGAAACGAAACAGTGCCGGAGCTTGGTTCGAAGTATGCACTTCGAAGACAAGTCTTCGCACACAGCTTCGACTCACGAACTTCGGAGCGAAGTAAAAACAGTGCCGAAGCTTGCTTCGAAGTATGCACTTCGAAGACAAGACTTCGAAGGTACTTCGAACCGAAAGTCTCGAAGCTAAACCTTCGAACACACAGCTTCGAACACACAAACAGACAACCTTCGAAACGTAGAAGCGAAGTCTGTTACGAGACAGAAAATCAAGTCCGAAGCCTACACTCTATCTTCGAAAAGTAAAACTTCGAGAGGAGAAACGAAGGCAGACACGCCACAAAGAAATCCAAGCGAAGTCTATCAGAACGGACAAGCTTCGGACCCAACTTCGAAACCTAGTGAAGTGTGCACTTCGAACAGATAGATTCGGAGTATGCTAGTTCGAAGTATGCAATGCTGTCCATACAGGAGGAGCCTCGAATCTAGCAACTCAGACACAAAGACCGAAGTTCGAAGTCTAAGCGAAGCCTTTAAAGAGGTTCGATCGGAGCCTGCCTCACGGAGTTGAGGGGCATCGCACGGAACCGAGCTTCGCCAGACACACCAGGAAAAGGCAAAAGAGACTGTCAGCTTCGATCAAAAAGCTGGGGGATAGAAGGTGAAAAGCTGCAGCCGAACACTGAAGCTACAGTAAAGCAGTACTACTTGCAACAGCAAGAACTAGTACTACCACCGTGAAGAACACTCCCAGCCGAAGAAGCTTCTCTTCAAGAATAAATTCAGCAGCCCGTAGGTAAGGCAATAACTCCCCAAACCAAACAAAATGCAAGCAATAAATTCACCAGGGATCAAAGCATTAAAGCATCTAAGAGATTTGAGTGAAAATAATGCAAGAACAGGGAGGAGCCAGTCCTGGCGGCGCACACGAGAGAGAGAAGAGAGGCAAAAGTGACCCAATGGGTGGATTTGATTTCAGCACAAAAGGGTAGTCCAAACCCTAGGGATTGGGGTGCTATTTATAGGCAGCCCAACACTAGGAATATTCTACCAGCCCCTTAGGGTTTTTACAGACTCAAAAATACAGAAAAAGACTCTACTGCCCTTAGGTATTTTTACAGACACAACTGACTGACTGTGGGCCTAGAGTAACAGATGACATATCCTGAAGCTATTCTTCTGGACAGTCGGATACAGAATCAACGGTTGTCAGTTTTACGCTGAAACTGACAAAGCCTCCACCAGCTTTGCACCAGGTACTCGGATTGGGCCGGCCCGACTCCGCGGCTCTCTCAGCCCGGCAATCACTCACCGCCCGTGTACCTGAGTCAGTCCTGGTCAACAGCCAGTGGGTCTTCTACTGCTTCTGGCCCATGCACCCAGATTGGGCCAGCCCGACTTCGCAGCCTCCTCTGCCCGACAGTCGCTCGCTGCCCGTGTACCTGAGTCACACGCGGCCCATGAAACAGCAGATCTCTTCTCTTCTTCAGTCCTTGTTGACTATCGTTGACAATGACTCATCACTTCTAGAGCCATGAGGCCCACGCTATTCAGCATGGCTCCTCACCCAATTGTACGGCGGAAGCATAGGTGGCTCTAGTGGCCTTGCCCAATGTGAGCCGAACCCGTTACCCGGAGGGGGGTTCGGCAGAGTCAATGGTGTCTTATACCATACCAACGAAGGGTCCCGCCACGACGGAGGTACGTTCGGCCAGTGTGGGCCGAAGCCTCCCGTCGGAGAGTTCGTCCAAAATGGTGCGGGGTTCGGCCACTGAGGCTCGAAGCCACCGCACGGGGGGTCGGCCATTGAGGCTCGAAGCCACCGAATGGGGCTCAAGGCCACTGTGGCCCGAAGCCATTGTGCGGAGGGCTCAGCTGCTTCGGTCCGAGGTCGCCCTCCGAAAGTCTTGGACCCTTTAGTTGTCCCAATTTCTTATTGCGGGGACCTGCTTCCCTGGCCCTTCTTCAATGCTTGTCCAACAGCATGTTGTACGTTACCTTCGGCCTCTTGTGAGCCTTAGCCGAAGGGGTGTTAATGTTCTGTTTCCACACTCCTACCTCGGGATAATTTAATTATTTGCCACTATTAACATGTGTCAATTAATGGACCATATGTCAGTGACTCAGGTGACCCCACATGTCAGTGACTCGAAGTGGTAATTTTGTTGCCACTCACATGTTAAGAGTGGCAAATAATTAAATCCCCCTACCTCGGGGTTCTTTGGTATGAGCGTGCGAGTGCGCGGCTCTCCAACAATTACATCCTTCCCCTTAGTCGACTCGTCCTGTTCTGGCCAAATCAACATCTTCTTTTCACCGAGGTCGATGGCGATGACGGGAAAAGGATCTTTATCCAGCTTCATCTTTGGATTATGGTCTATCTTCAATCGTCCATATTCTATGGCCGATTGGATCTATCGTCGAAAAACATTGTAGTCATTAGTATTATGTGAATGCGAATCATGCCACTTACAGTACGGATGCTTCTTTAAATCATCAACAGATGGAATGACTTGACCTTTAGGTAACCTGAGAAGCTGGCTTTTTAAGAGAAAATCAAATATTTTATCACACTTGGTTATATCGAATGAGTACTTGACCTCACTAGGTCAATTCTTTGTGGGAGATGGCCGTAACTCGGAGTAGGTGACAGGTTTATTCTTAGCATTCCAAACCCATTCGGCTGCGTACATGTCGGTCGAATCCTCCTCTTCTTATTCCTCCTCGTCTGAGCGTTCTATGATGTGGATTTCAGCCCTAGGCTTGATAAACGTCTTAATAAACATTTTATCTTTGGTTCGACCTTCCTGGACCAGAGCCTGTTGTAAAACTTGGCTAACTTGAAAATAGTCTTACTTTTAGGGCATCTATCCCGCTAACCTCTCCACATTGTGCCAAAAATTGACTAACGTCCTCTAGTGTGGTTTTGCTACCCTCGCCGCCGAACATAGTGAATTCAGGGATTCTATAGCCGCGGGGGTAGCGTATTGCATCGAGATGGTCGGGGTATGGCTTACGGTAAACCCTAACCCGTCCCTTGGGCACGAAGCCGGCACACTCTCTAAATATTGCGCGGACCCGCTCCTCTATGTCATCTTGGTATGTCGCCTGCGCGGACCTCTCATGCGGGGGCGCGACACGCGGTGGGATATCGGCGTGTCGGCCATGGGCCTCTTCCCTGCGCTATCTGATGACGTGCTCGTGTCCGGGTGCCTATGCATGTGGTGCGAGCAGCGTGGGTACCGGTGCAGGTGGCGGTGCATGGTACGCAGTGCCAGTTTGACCATAAGAGTAATGATTAGTCTCGGACATAAGTGTTAAGGCCGAAGGAATCACGGTCATGCCAGTGCTACCGTGAGTTCTGCCATACACATGGTTTACCGGAGGTGCACTAGCAATAGGAGACGGGGGTACGGCCTCAGTAAAGCCAAACCTTCTAAGAGTTGCCTCTACTTGGGAGCTGACTGCCGAATCTAAACGGTTGGCTAGCGAAGCGCTAACTGCTTTGATCTACTGATGCGGCTATTTTTGTTCAATCTCTAAAGAAGAAAAACGAGGTGATATAGATGTTACCTGGGCCTGAGCGAGGTCAGGGGTGACGATGTCACGCTTGATGTAGCCTGTGCGTGTCTTAACGTAGCCCCCGAGCATCATGTCTTGGAGTGCTTTTAACTTTGCCTCGATCTCTGCTCGGTCTTCTGCAGGGATATCCTCAAGTGTAGGTGTCAAGATGTTGCGGTTGTCGATATCCGCATCTCCTATTGTGTCCGTCGGTAGTGTAGACGTAGTAGTCGATGTAGATGTACCAGTGGCCGATGTAGACGTACTCGTCATGTTGGCATAGGGACAGGCCTAAGCGTGACATAGCACTGACGTCGCGTTCTGACTACCCTTAGTCATGATAAGGGGGGTGGAGTCGCCAGGCAATCAGATCACACAAAATAATCCAATTAGCCAAAAGAAATATATTTAAACTGAATAAATCAGCAAACTGGTTGGAGCCTGTCTGCTTCGGAGTATGGTGTGAAGGGGTCGCCGAAGTATACCTTCGGCGTCTAGCACGAAGTGTCTCGCCGAAGGATGCCTTCGGTGTTCGGACTGGTCTGGTCGAAGATGAACTCCAAATGGATCCTGACGTGACAATCACCTCCGAACGGCGGGGTTCGGGTTCGGCATGAAGTCTCTGATACAGTGAAGTACAAATAAATGACCCAAATGTCACGCGCGGGCGTGACATCGTCCGGAGCGAGGTACGAGCGTGGCGAGGCCTGTAGCGACGAAGTATGCGAGCGAAGCATGTAGTCGAAGCCCGTAGTCTCGCCGAAGGGTGTTCCAGCAACCTCCAAATCCAATCTCTCAGCTCCGGACGCCTCTGACGAAGTAGCTCCGAACTCGGAATCCTACAACTGAGGGGATTTGAAGTACCAATTCGGTCTGAGGACCGAATTCTGCTAAGTGTTGCACTAGTAGCAAAGGTAGCAATCTGTTACGCAGATTAGCGGATACTTCACAGGCGAAGTAACAAGGCGATAGCAATCTATTACGTAGATTAACGGATACTTCACAAGCGAAGTAACAAGGATTACCACTATTTCGATGTGACCGGCGGAGGGCGTCAAAGCAAACCCACGAAGAGGTACAGAAAAGTAAAGGTAAATAAATGCGATCAAAGCTAGGGCTTTGTGTTTGATTTGTGTTGGGGGGCTCTCTAAGCTAGCCTTGCCTCTCTATTTATAGGGGCCAAACTTCTGATCTAATCTGCTATAATTCGGCTTGGATAGAGATAAAACTCAGCCGGAATTGTATCCAACTCTATCTCTGCTGAAGTGGGCTTCGGCCAGGCCCGTCGAAGCCTACTCCTCGGGATGAAGCTTCGGTGGCGTGGGCCTCCGAAGGCTTCCTGGCCAAAGACCGTGGGCTAGCTAGAGGCTTTCGGAGCCCATGGCCCAATGGACATTCGGCCCTATAGGGCTTCGGCCTGACCCCAGACATGTGTATTTTTGGCCCAAATCACCAAAATTGATATTTTGACAATCTCAACCATTAATGCCATTTTTTGCTATCAACAATGCTTTGCATGGATTGAGTGTTTCGAACATTTTGCTTGTCACGCTCATACTGTGCATTTAAATCGCACACTTCGCATACATACCTCGGTCCCCCCTTGCGCGTGGCGGCTAGGGACTTAGTCATTGCTAGTGCGAGCAATTAAGAATGCGAAGGAGTGCGCCTTTCAGCTTTAGACGCTTATATCACGTCAATCGAAGGCCTCTTCTAGGCTTCGAACACTTTAATTTGAAGCGAAGCATGGCTTCAGCATGCTCAAATTAAGTGAAGCATGGCTTCGGCATGCTTAAATCTTAGATTAGATTTTGACACGTGAAGAAAGGATTTAGAGCATTTTTAGATAGTGAAGCAAGGCTTCTAAGCTTGATTCTATAATGAGAATGGAATGGGTGGTGTGGATTCACCGAACCTGTGATAATGCAAGCCACCTTTGCCTCTGAGCCAACTTGGACTCTAGGTCAACTTCGACCCTAGGATGCTTCGGGTACGGAACCCAGAATCCCTGGACGCATCGGGCTGATGGCCCGGAGTCCTTTATGTTACTGCTACGGGCTTGGAGGTGTTGTGTAGCCTTCGGAGGCCTTGACTTCAGATCGAAGTAGTGCTTTGGTCCTTATCAATACAAAGCGGTAACCTTGATTCTTAAAAGAATGAGGCCTTGACTTCAGATCTTGATAAGGACACAACAAAGCTTCGGTTTTTTAACAAAGAGAAGCAAAGCTTCGACAATAAATAGAATGAAGCGAGGCTTCGGGTTTAAATAAAGTGAAGCGAGTGCTTCATATTTAATAAAATGGAGCAGGACTCGGAGATTTAATAGAACGAAGATAGGTTCGGCTTCTTAGTAAAACAAAGCAAGGCTTCGAGCTATGCACATACCTCGGGAGACTTTAGTTGATCCAGAAATCGAGCGGCTTCGCGCAATTGAAAAGCTTGCCTCGCAGCCCCTTGGGCTTCGGAGACCTTCGATGCGTGTCTGGAGCCCCTTGCCAAAGGGTGCACTCCGAGGCGTGAGGAGTGGTGGAAGGCGAGAAAGGCCTTTGAGCTGCACTTGAAGCCCCTTGCCGAAGGGTGCGCGGAATCAAGGGACTTTGAAGCTCCCCCCTTAAGCGTACTTCGAGATACAAGTAGTGGCAGAGAACTTAGCTTTTAGTACTAGGTTCCCCATGGACGGCGCCAATTGTAGTAGCAATTGCGTTAGCTACAACAGGTTTTTGTGTGTATATGGTGTATAAAGTGAACCTCGAAGGGTTCTCGCAGAGGGAGATAGGATTTATACTAGTTCAGGCCTCCCCGAAGGGATAATAGCCCTACGTCCAGTCTATAGTGGATTTGGCATAGTTTTGCCTCTACGGAACCTGTTTGTTACAAGGGCATGGCCCTGCTTTTATAGGCACACGGGACAAAGGAAAAGACCTAAATGCCCTCTATAGGCCATAGGCCTTATAGGGGCACAAAGGGAAAAAGACTAGACTGATGTACATGCAGCTTTACAGCTTTACAGACATGGTAGATAAACGTCATTTCTGAGCAGCTAAACGACATACCAGGGGTGGGGGGACCTCGGTATGGCTTTACAGCTGCGAAGGCTCCTAGGGGAACTCCGAAGAGCACTCCGAAGTGGGCTCCTAAATGGTTCTCGGAGGAGGGCTCCGAAGGAAACCGGAGGGGTCCCGGAGGTTTGGCTCCGAAAGGGACCGGAGGGGGCCCAGAGGCTTGACTCTAGAGAGCTTCGAAGGGAGCCCGAAGGCTAAATCTGGCTACTGCTTGTAATTAACTTCGTAAGGAGAGATCATGCTTCATCTTCAGGCATCGGTGGGGATAGTCTTCGGGCTTAAGGCCTTTGGAGGCTGATGTTATTTGGCCCCTGTTTAAGGGAAAACTTATTCCCCCAATAGAAGCTCCTCGCACGTACCCCTTCGGAGTGAAGGGGTGCGCGTGCTTTAGGACAAATGACTTGGTAAAAAGTGCAGCTTCAAGCCTTCGGAACTTGGGCGAAGGCTGGCTTTGAACCGTGCATGCAATAAATGCTTTACCAGGTGACGGGACAACTTCGAGGAGCCCGAACGCCTCTGCAATGGTCAGAAAACTGACCGTTGTAGCGCGAGGGGGTGCGACGGTTCGCTTCAACTTCACCTTAGGCCCACTTGTCATAGACTACGGAGTTCGGGGTAGCTGGTGAAAAAAGGCTTCGGCGCGGGATCCGTGGATGTTTTTACCTGAGGAACATAGTGAGGTTTGTCACTATGATTCAAGGTAATGATTAGTGATTGACAGGGTGATGTCAAGAGTTTGTGTCTGGGTGTTTTGGATATGGTGTGTGTGTCTGTGTTTGTCTCGTGTGTGCAGGCTTGAGTTACTCGTCAACTATTGATGGCAAAGGATACGGGTTAGATGGGGAGTCTAATGCCAGATGGTCAAGGGTGTCAGTCGAAGTCAACAGTGGACTCAGATGTACGCATGGAGGTCGAACATGACGTGAGTTGAAGATTGATCAAGACGAAGCGTTGATCGAGTCAGCGAAAGGGAAGCCAGTTCAAGTGACAAGGCGGCTCGAGGGATCGAGAGCGGGAGAGACTTGCTGGCGGTCGAGTCCATGGACTGATGATGGTCATCGATGATCAGGGGAGGCTTTGTCAGTTTTTACTGAAAACCGTCGAAACATTAAATGTTTTTATGTTAATTCAATAAATAGGAGTTTAGTTTTAGTTTGAATATTTCAGTTTTGTAGTGTATTCTTTTGGTATATTTTTAGAATGGTTCTATTATGAAAATATATTGAAAGTAGAGTCTTTTTGTAATTTTTCCTTTAAGACAAATTTCCCATGGGGTTCCTTGATGTGCTACAGCGCACAAGGTGCTTTGCCAGGCAGATTCAGGAGAAGAACTAAGCAGCGATAGCCAGGTACTCGTTGATTTCCAAAGAATCTGTGATTAGTTCTTCTTGTAAGCTTTTTGTGAAATGTTCCGGTGATATTCCTAGATCCACCGAATAGCACGGTTGTGTGTTAGTTCCTGGTTCCAGATTTGTTATAGAGGCTTCAATATTCACTTCATCAAAGCAAATTATGTATTAAGTTTGGAGAGAAGTTTTGATTCAGTATTGTACTGTGTTGTCTACTTTTCTTCTGAAATGTTTGTGGGTATTTGAGAGAGTTTTTAGACCAGAAACTTCTTGGATGAAATGTGCTTTGTTTTCCAAGTAGAACTCCTAGTTTCTAAACTGTTTAACTTGTCTTATGTGAGTTCTCTAGTTATGTGAAACAAGTTTTTGATCTAATTCCTGTTGTTTCAGTAATCTACTCAGTTTTGATATGGATAACACAAGTGTTACTGAGTAGAGTAAGTCTTCAGTTTCTGTATTTCAGAAAGTTTTGTTGAACCTTTGAACAATTTGATGTTTTTCAGTGCTGTCCAAATTTGTGCAACAAGAATCAGTATCTCAAGTTTGTTGTTGAGTTTGTTCCTCTGTTCAGTCCTATTTTTCTACTCATATTCTCTAGATAAGTGAATAGTTTAATACTTTTGAAATTTCTTGATACAGAGACAAGAGTTATTCTAATGAATTGAATCATGTGTCTAAGTTCAGTTTGTTCTTATTTTTGGACCTCACAATTTCTGATTATTTGTTTTTGAGTTCTGCATCTTTTGTGGTTTGTGCTTACCTTAATTCAGTTTTCAAACCGATTACAATCTCTTGTCTGTTATTGCACTGAAATTTTCAGAATTCTCTATTCATGCTTGATGCAGATTGAAAGTGATTTATACTCAGATTACTAGATGTTGTGATTATTTCAAAGTTTGAGTGAACTGTCACTTGGATAGTCATTTATATTTCTGATTCTGTTATCTCAACTAGTGAGTATTCAGTCGGTAATTACTGTAGTTCTTCTACTTTCTGTATATATAGTCTTTTGTCAGTACTGTTTGACAGTAGTCATTCTGATTTGTCAATTATATCTCTGATTAGTTCAGTAGTATTTTGAATTTTGCTAAATGTAATTTGAATCTGTTTTGGTTTAAACTAGGTATTTTTCCTCTAGAGTACTGTTTTTCATTAGTTTCGAGTTCTAGTTTCATATTTTCTTCAGCACTGAATAGAATCAGTTTATTGTACAATGCTTGTTTGTACTGTAAATGGACTTAATTATATCCCTGAAGCATTGCATTTACACTTTACTCTCACATATCATGGTGCTATCTTGATGTCTACATTGCCAAAGGGGGAGAGTTCTGGCTGTAAGCCTCTAGCCAGCCCATGGGCTTCAGCCAGGAAGACTTCGGAGGCCCACGCTGCCGAAGCCTCCGAAGCCTTCGGAGGTCCATGCTGAAGTAGCTTCGGCCCGAGGAGCAAGTCTCGACGGGCCTAGCCGAAGCCCACACTACCGAATCTTCAGCCCGAGGAGAAGCCTCGACGGGCCTGGTCGAAGCCCACCTCGGCAGAGATAGAGTTGGTTGCATCGCTAGCTCTATCTCTATCTCTATCCGGCCAGATTAATAGCAGATTAGATTGGGAGTTAACCCCCAACTCAAACCAAACCAAAGCCATGCTTTTATCGTACTTTTACTTTTCTGTACCTCTTCGTGGGTTTGCCTGGAAGCCCTCCGTCCGCCGCTATGGAACAGTGGTAAGCCTTGTTACTTCGTCCGTGAAGTATCCGTTAATCTACGTAATAGATTGTTATCGCCTTGGTACTTCACCTGTGAAGTGCCCGCTAATCTGCGTAATAGATTGCTACCTTCGCTACCCGTGCAACACCTCGTAAAATTCGGTCCTAAGGCCGAATTGGTACTTCGCATCATCTCTGTTGCAGGTTCACACGTTCGGAGCCCCTTCGCCTAAGGTGTGCGGAGCTGAGAGATCGGTTCCGGAGGTCCCCGGGACACCCTTCGACGAGACCGCGGGCTTCGACAGCAGGCTTCGCTAGTATACTTCGTCGCGACAGGCTTCGCTACGAGCATACTCCGCACCGGACGAAGTTGCACTCGCGCGTGGCCCTCGCGTCACGGTTCTGTAATTTGCTGTATCAGAGATATCACGCCGAACCCCGTTGTTCGGAGGTGGTCATCACATCCAGATCCGTTCAGAGTTCACCTTCGGCCGGATCTGTCCGAATGCCGAAGCACCCTTTGGTGGAGCACTTCACACCAAACACCAAAGGTACCCTTCGGCGCACCCTTTGCACCAGACTTCGAACTGGGCGGGCTCCGACTGGTTTGCTGATTTCATTTTGTTTAATCTATTTCCTTTGGCTAATTGGATTATTTCTTGTAATCTGGTTGCCTGGCGACTCCACCCCCCTTATCACTATTAAGGGTAGTCGGAACGCGACGTCGGTGCCATGTCATGCTTAGGCCTGTCCCTAAGTATCCGTGCACTTTTGGATGGTCGAACTGACCCAAGTGCGGGGACACATTTTCGTGTCAACACACTTTTTGGCGAATCCACTGGGGAATGAGCTACGCCGACATGATGAGTACGTCTACATCGGCCACTGGTACACCTACATCGACTACTACGTCTACACCGCCGATGGACGCAATAGGAGGCGCAGATATCGACAACTGCAACATATTGTCACCTACACTTGAAGTTATCCCCGCCGCAGACTGAGCAGAGATCGAAGCAAAGTTGAAGGTGCTCCAAGACATGATGCTTGGGGGCTACATCAAGACACGCGCGGGCTTCTTCAAGCACGACATCGTCACCCCCGACCTCGCTCAGGTCCAGGTAACGCCTGTATCGCCTCGTTTGTCTTCTTTAGAAATTGAGCAGAAAATAGCCGCGTCAGTAGATCTAGCCGTTAGCGCTTCGCTAGCCAACCGTTTAGATGCGGCAGTCAGCTCATAAGTAGAGGCGACCCTTAGAAGGTTCGGCTTTACTGAGGCCGTACCCCCGGTTCCTATTGCTAGCGCACCTTAGACAACCCACGTATACTGTAGGACTAACGACAGCACAGTCATGTCTCCGGCCTCACCACTTATGGTCGAGACCAATCATTATACCTACGGTCAAACTAATACTACATACCACACACCACCTGCGCCAGTACCCACGCTTCCCGCACCACACACGTAGGCGCCTGGACACGAGCACGTTATATAGATAGCACGTAGGGAAGAAGCACACGACCGACACACCGATATCCCACAGTGTGTCGCGCCCCCACATGAGAGGCGCATGCAAACAACCTACCAAGATGATATAGATGAGCGGGTCTGCGCACTGTTTAGGGAGTGTGCTGGCTTCATGCCCAATGGATGGGTTAGGGTTTACCGTAAACCATACCCCGATCATCTTTATACAGTACCCTACCCCCACGACCATAGGATCCCAGTGTTCACTAAATTCGATGGCGAGGGTAGCAGGACCACACTAGAGCACGTTAGAAAATTTTTAGCGCAGTGTGGAGAGGTTAGCGGGATAGATGCCCTAAAGGTTAGACTATCTTCTCTCTCGCTATCCGGCAATGCTTTCACTTGGTTTTCGGCGCTCCCACCGAACACCATCCACACGTGGGACGATTTAGAGCGGAAATTCCATGATTATTTCTACACAGGTGAGACAGAACTTAGGCTTTCGCATTTGACATCGGTTAAGCAAAATTCTAGTGAGAGTGCCTCTGAGTATATCAAGCGTTTCAGGGATACTAGAAACTGATGTTTTAGCCTTAATATTTCAGAAAGGGACATGGCGGAGTTAGCTTTTAACGGGTTACGTTCTGAAATTAAAGAAAGATTAGATAACCAAAACTTTCTAGAAGTTAGCCAAGTTCTACAGCAGGCTCTGGTCCAAGAAGGCCGAACCAAGGATAAGAAATTTATTAAAACATTTAGCAAACCTAGGGTCAAAATCCACATCATGGAACGCTCTGATGAAGAGGAGTCAGAGGAGGAGCAGGATTCGACCAACATGTATGCGGCCGAATGGGTTTGGAACACTAAGAATAAACTCGTCACCTATTTCGAGTTACGACCATCCCCCACAAAGAGTCGACTTAGTGAGGTCAAGTACTCGTTTGATATAACTAAATGTGACAAAATATTTGATTTTCTCTTAAAAAGCCAGCTTCTCAGGTTACCTAAAGGTCAGGTCATCCCACCTGCCGACGAGTTAAAGAAGCATCCATACTGTAAGTGTCATGATTCACATTCTCATAATACTAATGATTGCAATGTTTTTCGACGACAGATACAATCGGCCATAGAAGAAGGTTGATTAAAGATAGACCATGATCCAAAGATGAAGCTGGATAAAGATCCTTTTCCAGTCAACATCGTTGACCTCTGCGAGAAGAAGGTGTTGATTTGGCTAGAACAGGCCGAGTCTGCTAAAGGAAAATATGTGATTGTTGGAGAACCGTGTACTCGCACACTCGTGCCAAAGAACCCCGAGGTAGGAGTGTGGAAACAGAACATCAATACCCCTTCGGCTAAGGCTCGCAAGAGGCCGAAGGTAACATATAACATGTTGTTAAACAAGCATTAGAGGAGGGCCAAAGAAGCAGGTCCGCACGCCAAGTTAAAACGGCCGAAGGGTCCAAGACCTTCGAAGGATGGCTTCGGGCCGAAGCAGGCTAGCCCTCCACACGAGGGCTTTGGGCCACAGTGGCCTAGTGCTCCGCACGGTGGCTCTGAGCTACAATGGCCGAACCCCCCGTGCGACAACTTCAAACCCCAGTGGTCGGGTCCCCCATGCGACAGCTTCGGCCCCCAATGGCCGAAACCCGCACCATGGTGGACGTCTCCGATGGGAGGCTTCGGCCCGCACTGGCCGAATGTACCTCCGGCCTGGCAGGACCCTTCGTTGGTGGGGTCCGAGATGCCTTTGACTTGGCCGAACCCCCCTCCAGGTAACGGGTTCGGCCCATAGTGGGTGAGGCCACTAGAGCCTCCGATGCCTCCGCCGTATGACTGGGTGGGGACCCCGTGGGCTCCGTACGTATCCGGGTCAGGGTACCCTCCGCAGACTAACCCTATGCCTTATTTTCCTTCGGAGTATTATGGATGGCAGGGGCAAACAGATGCAGCGGAGGGGGCATCGTCCATAGACTGTCTGTGGTACCTCCGAATCGGACCCTGCAGAGCGAAGCCGAAGGGTGCGAGTACGCGGAGGCCGAAGTCAGGGAGTCCAAAGCCATAAATATCCGAGTTGGGTCTCAGGAAGTCCCAATACCGAAGACTTTGTCTCCGAGGTCTGACGGAGGTAAGCCGCACGCTTCGGCCGGGCTCCACGCCAAAGCTTGGTTCGATCGGCCGAGCGAGGTCGATCCATTCGACGGGGTTCGCAGTGAAGCCCCCTTCAAACACAGGAAGCCTGAGGCCGAAGGGCACAGTACTACTTCGGCCAGAATTAACAGAGGTCGAACAGTGGCTCCAGGCACCAAGCCGCAGCCGTCATGTGCTCCTCCGAGCATATCCAAATCATAGAAAAGACGCCTACAAAGGATGCGGGCACAGGAAATGCGCGAGAAGGAGGCTGAGGCCAAGCGCGACGATATCTTCGAAGAGATTCGCCCTCGGCCAGCTACCAAACAGGTATGGAGGGATAAGCCGGTTGAGATAACCAACCCGGCTCCTAGTCCGAGCGATGAAAATGACAACTTGCTCGACGACGATTACTCACCCGTCTCTGAGGGGCCCGCACCTCAGGCGATGGACATCAACATCGTCACATTACCCGCCGAGTTCGCCCTACCACGGGATGAGGCCGAGGTCACTCGATTGAACCTCGGACCACACAACGCCATCTTCTAGAAGCCCGAGGACTCGGCTTGCCATCTAAAGCCCCTCTATGTCAGGGGTCACATCGATGGGAAGATGATTTCCCGGATGCTCGTCGACGGTGGCGCCACTGTTAACCTAATGCCTTATTCATTGTTGAAGAAACTTGGCAGGGATGAAGATGACCTAAAGAAGACTAACCTGATGCTCAACGGTTTCAACGGCGAGAGCTCCGAGGCCAAGGGAGTACTCTCTATGGAGTTGACGGTGGGCAACAAGACGTTGCCAACATCATTCTGTGTCGTCGACGTACAAGGTAACTATAGCGTGTTACTCGGGCGCGACTGGATTCACGTGAATTGTTGCATCTCTTCTACTCTACACCAGTGCCTAATACAGTGGGACGGCGATGAGATAGAAGTCATCCCCGTGGATACTTCGACCCAAGTAGCATTGGCCGATGTATCAGTCGACGCCGTCCATAACAATGTAGAGTGTCTATCAGGTAGAGATCTTTCAGATTATGACTTTGTTAGTGTATCCAGAGGACGGTTTGTACCAGTGTCTGTAAAGCCGACTGGGGTAGCATGGCTATTTTTATATTAATAGTCATGTCTAGCAAGAATAATATAGATTGGCTAAAGTCTCGCGTGGAGCAATATCGTTCTAATAAAGACGGTATTGCCGAAGCCATCGAGGACTTTAGCGAAGTAGAAAAATTAGGACAAGGTTTTGCGTCGGCCGATCCCTTGGAGGAAGTTTATATAGGTAATGGTAGCGTCCCAAGGCCGAATTTTGTAAACCAACATTTACAGGCCGATGAAAAGGCTGAAGTAATAAAGTTACTTCGGTCGTATGTCGATTGTTTCGCATGGGAGTATAGCGAAATGCCAGGGCTAAGTCGTGAGCTCATGGAGCATCGGCTGCCATCAAGTTTGGATTTAGGCCTTATAAACAACCTCCCTATCGCTTTAATTCGGCCGTCTATGACCGAGTTAAAGAAGAAGTGGAGCGTCTACTCAAGGCTGAATTTATTAGGCCATGCAGGTACGCAGAATGGGTTGGTAACATTGTGCCTGTAGAGAAGAAAGGGAGCGGCAAGATACAAGTATGCATTGATTTCCGGGATCTAAATAGAGCCACTCCTAAGGACGAGTATCCAATGCCAATAGCCGACATGTTGATCAATGATGCTTCAGGACACAATGTACTAAGTTTTCTTGTTGACAATGCCGGTTATAATCAAATCTTTATGGCCGAAGAGGACGTCTATAACACTGCCTTTCGATGCCCTAGTTTTGTCAGTTTATTCGAATGGGTCTTCATGACTTTTGGGTTGAAAAATGCCGGCACCACGTATCAGCGCGCTATGAACTTGATCTTTCATGACTTGCTAGGAGTCATGTTAGAAGTTTACATCGATGATGTCGTGGTCAAATCGGATGAACCCACTCAAGTGTGCTTTTGGTGTGTCAGCGGGTAAGTTCTTAGGTTTCATGATTCATGAGAGAGGCATAGAAATTGATCCTAAGAGACTTGAAAATATTAGAAATGTTGCAGCGCCGGCATGCAAGAAGGATGTGCAAAAGTTGCTAGGCAAGTTGAACTATTGCGTCGTTTTATATCCAACTTGTCCGGCAAGATTGATGCCTTTGTCCCCATACTCCGGCTAAAAAATGAAGCCGAGTTCGCTTGGGGGGCAAGCTAGCAAAGTGTTTTTGAGAAGATCAAGGAGTGCTTGTCATCACCGCCCGTGGTGAGAGCACCTAAGGCCGGGATTCCGTTTTGACTATACATCACCGTTGAAGATAGCATGATTGGAGTCGTGCTGACCCAGGAGGTGGAGGGGAAGGAGTACATCATCACTTTCTTGAGCCGCCACCTGCTGGATGCCAAAACCAGGTACGCGTTTGTGGAGCGATTATGTTTATCACTTTCTTACGCGTGCACCAAGTTACGCCACTATCTTCTCCCCACCACATGTGTTGTCATTTGCCAAACCGATGTTATAAAGCACATGTTACAGAAGCCGATTCTAAGTGGAAGAATCGGAAAATGGGCTTACGCGTTGATTGAATACGATTTGTCCTACGATCCCCTAAGAACAATGAAAGGCCAAGTCATGGCCAACTTTATAGTTGATCATCACGTGGATGTTAGCTGGAGTGATGCTATTGCCCTAGTTGAGGTAGCACCATGGAAAATCTATTTTGATGGTTCGGCTTGCAAGAATGGCCAAGGTATCGGAGTGGTTCTCATGTCACCTAAGGGTATGCGCTTTGAAACCTTGGCCCGACTAGAGTTTTCTTCCACTAATAACCAAGCCGAATACGAAGCTTTGTTACTAGGTCTTGAACTACTAGAATCTATAGGCGCTAAGCATGTTCACGCGTATGGTGATTCGTTATTAGTAGTACAACAAGTAGCTAAGAATGCTATGCTCAATGTTTTAATGGCCTGCTGAATAGCTACTTGGACAAATGTCTAGACATAGTTGCTACTTTTGATGATTTCAAAATATCTCACGTGTCAAGAGAGGCCAATTCAGTCGCCAATGATTTGGCTCAGCAAGCATCTGGCTACCAAGTCAGGAGAGGGAAATTTTCTGTATTGGAGAAGCCGATGTTTGGCCTCGCTGCCGAAGCTAGTGATGCTGGAGAGGCGCACTCTTCGGGTCGAAGCCCTCGGGTCGCCGAAGGCCACCGCATGCCAGAGCCCCTGGATTGGAGTGCTCCGCACACCAAGGGATCTGGCACGCTGGAGTCTATAGTCTGAAGCCTCTCGGACAGAGAAGCCCCCCAGGGCCCGAACCCTCCGAAGGGCCTTGGCCCAGCACACTCTGAACGGCCCCCTCGGCTAGGCTTCGGCAGGAGCTGGAATGGCTCGGGGGGCACCCCAAAGTCGGTGTTTTAGAAGTTTTTTCAGAAGGTGTACCAGCGAAGCCCTCTGAAACCTGTGAGGGCGATTGGAGAGTTCCAATCGTCCAGTATTTGAGAGACCCTAGCCGAAGGGTTGATCGGAAGGTTCGGTGACAAGGGTTCAAATTTGTGTTGGTGGACGACACATTGTATCGCCGAACCATCGACGGAGTGCTACTGAAATGTTTAGACCATGAGCAGTCCCAAGTGGCTACAGGAGAAGTCCATGAGGGGCTTTGCGGCACTCATCAGTCGGCCCAAAAGATGAGTTGGATGCTCAAAAGAGCGGGTTTTTATTGGCCGACTATGACTGAAGATTGTTTCAAGTACTATAGAGGGTGTGAGGCATGCCAAAAGTTTGGAAACATCCAGTTAGCTCCTGCCTCATTGCTCAATCCTATCGTCAAGCCATGGTCGTTTCGACGTTGGGGTTTAGACTTCATCGGCCAGATCTACCCTCCTTCCTCAAAGGGGCATCGGTTTGTGTTGATGGCGACAGACTACTTCACCAAATGGTCTGAGGCCGTACCTCTCAAGAACATGACTCATAATGAGGTATGCGATTTTATTTTGAAGCACATCATACATAGATTCGGCATCCCTCAAACTCTTACTACGGATCAAAGTAGTTCATTTGTTTCTAAAGAAGTAAGGGACTTCGTCGAATACTATGGTATTAAGTTGATAAACTCTTCACCCTACTATGCTCAGGCCAATGGTCAAGCCGAGTTTAGTAATAAAATAGTGATTAAGCTCATTAAGAAGAAAATTTAAGAGTTTCCTAAAAGGTGGCATGAAGTGCTTTCCGAGGCGTTATGGGCTTGTAGGATTGCAGGGCACGGTGCCACCAAGGTCAGTCCATATGAGTTGGTATATGGACAAGATGTCGTTCTGCCTGTAGAGGTAGATCTTGGCTCCATAAGAGTTTTAAAACAAGACGGCTTATCGGTTAGTGATTATGAAGCTCTTCTGAAAGATAATCTGGAGGAAGTGACCAATAAGAGACTAAGGGCCTTAGAAGCCATAGAAGTAGACAAGAAGAGAGTATCTAGAGCCTACAATAAGAAGGTTAAACCAAAATCGTTTCAAGTAGGAGACTTGGTATGGAAAACGATTTTGCCTTTAGGCACGAAGAGTCCCAAATTTGGCAAATGGTCACCTAGTTGGGAAGGTCCTTTTAAGATAGACGAAATCACTCCCGGCAACGCATACATGTTGGAATCCCTGCAGGGAGAGCGGTTTCGAAGAGTTTTGAATGGTAGATACTTGAAAAAGTATTTCCCAAGTGTGTGGCAAAGGTCATAAAAGTGTCGAAAAGCCGATACAAATGGTATCATCTTCAGCTCGTTGTGCTTTTAGTTCACTAGTTCACTAAAAGGCAGGGGGCATGTGTTGATAGCAAAAAATGGCATTAATGGCTAGATTATCAAAATATCAATTTTTGGTGATTTGGGCCGAAAGTACACATGTCCAGGGTCTGACCGAAGCCCTACAGGGCCGAAGTCCATCAAGCTATGGGCTCCGTAAGCCTCTAGCCATCCCATGGGCTTCGGCCAAGAAGACTTCGGAGGCCCACGCTGCCGAAGCCTCTGAAGCCTTCGGAGGCCCACACTGCCGAAGCTTCGGCCCGAGGAGCAAGCCTCGATGGGCCTGGCCAAAGCCCACGCTATCGAAGCTTCGGCCCGAGGAGCAAGCCTCAACGGGCATGGCTGAAGCCCACACTACCGAAGCTTTGGTCTGAGAAGCATGCCTCGACGGGCCTGGCCGAAGCTCACCTCGGCAGAGATAGAGTTGGTTGCATCGCCAGCTCTATCTCTATCTGGCCAGATTAATAGTAGATTAGATTGGGAGTTAACCCCATATAAATAGAGAGGCATGGCCTGCGTGGAGACCCCCCCAACTCAAACCAAACCAAAGCCATGCTTTGATCGTACCTTTACTTTTACCTTTACTTTTCTGTACCTCTTCGTGGGTTTTCCTAGAAGCCCTCCATCCGCTGCTACGGAACAGTGGTAAGCCTTATTACTTCGCCCGTGAAGTATCTGTTAATCTACGTAATAGATTGCTATCACCTTGGTACTTCGCCTGTGAAGTGCCCGCTAATCTACGTAATAGATTGCTACCTTCGCTACCCGTGCAACACCTCATAAAATTCGGTCCTGTTGGGGGAAAATATTTCATCTTCGGGGTTATTGCCAAAGCAGCATGAAGACAGCCAACTAGTTCGAAGATTGTCCGAAGACCTTCTTCGAAGATGCTCGGAACCTGGTTCGAAGCCCGAAGACAGGCACGGGTTCGAAGTATGTCTTCGAACCAAAGCCCTTCAGGATCTTTTCTGCCAGCTAAGATGGAAGACTTATCTTCTATCCTATTAGATTAGTCTTTTACCATTTTAGCCCTATTAAGGAAACCGAATAGTTTCCTTAATGTCGGTTGTAATAGAGGGGTAAATAGGTCTTTTCCTTAATGTTTAGGCCTATAAATACCCCCCATTTCATCCTGTAATAAGGACCGATGACAAGTGATTCAATACACACTTTCGAACTATTCTAAGCTATTATCCTTTCGGAGGCTTAGAACAGTTTGCTTCGCAAACACTTCGTTTGTTAGTTTCTTTTCTACAGAAACCTGTTAGCGTAATCTTTTACGCCAACAGTTGGCGCCGTCCGTGGGGAACCTAGTCCAAAAAACTTCGTTCTCTACCAACTTCTTACATCATGCCTCCTAAGCGGAGCGCACCTCGCAATCCCACTCGGAGGTCTTCTCGGATCTCCGGAGAGATACCCTTCGACACAGTCGAAGTCGGAGGGTCTTCGACTATCCCTCCACCTCAAACTCCGCAAGGGGCTTCTATCCCTCGAGGATACGAAACCTCTCCGCCAACCCCTTCCACACTTCGACCGCCCGGAGCCACTCTGCCACCCTCCATTCCGATTCAAACTGATCATACCAGCTCTCAAGACCCGGAAGGTCCTTCCGGAGGAGATGAAGATAGCCTTGGAGACATGGCCACTCAAATGGCCAATCTTCAAGCCGAGGTAGCGAGGTGGCGACAAGAGGCTGCGAACAGGCTTCGCCCTCAAGCTACCCCAGCTATCCCCGAAGTGCACGAAGACGACGATCTTGATTATCCCGAAGCCCCGGAGAATGCCTCTTACGACAATGAATCTCTGTTGCATCCCGAGCTTCAGAAGGTTCGCTTCGATCCGAAGTTCAAAGCTTCGAAGCTTTGCAAGTATGCCGGAGACGAAGATCCCAGTGAGTTTGCGCGTTCTTATGCCCTAGCAATTGAGGCCAGTGGCGGAGACAGAGAAACTATGGCGAAGTGCTTCCCGTTAGCCCTTCAAGGAGTGGCGTTGAGATGGTTCTGGTCTTTAAAGCCAGGATCAATCACTTCGTGGTCACAATTGAAGAAGAAGTTCATAAGTAACTTTCAGGGCACCTTCGTGCCCCCCATGTCTACAGGAAGCCTTTTCCAAGTGAAACAACTCCCCGGAGAAACATTGAGGCAGTACTTCAAGCGCTTCGCTCACACGAAGTCGCAAATTCGGGGGCTGTCCACATCCTCGGTGGTTGATGCGGCTCGAGAAGGTGTCAGTCATAAAGGCCTTCTGGATAAACTGCATCGAAAGAGCATCACCACAGTATCACAGCTGATGTCGTACTTCGAGGAGTACTCGAAGTCAGAAGAAGGTTGGCTTCGGAGGACTACTGCTACTTCGACAGTATTAACAGAAGTTAAAGCAGAGGTGAAGACTTCGGCACAGCCGCAAGAACCAGTCTCCGAAGTGCAACATGATAGAAGAAGAGGGCAAAAGCACCCTCGCTCTGAAGTCTTAAACATTGCACCCCCACAGAAGTTTGCACCAAGAGCTCCACAGTCTGCGGGGAATAAGTCCAGCGGTTGGAGGCCGCCAGGGAAAACGGCTGGCAAGGGCCAGACCCTTTTTTGCTGTATTCATGGAGAGAATCGAAGCCATGCAACTGACACCTGCAAGGCTATTCTTACCCTTCGGGGAGAATACTTGGAGAGAACTTCGGGTCGAGGTAGTACCGACCGAAGTCCAGCAGCAGCAGCGCGCTCGGAGCCGGTCCAGGCTGTGGCGCGGATAGAAAATTTTGATGCTGCAAGGCATCCTCCGGTGGCCAATGTTATGCCACCTCCGAAGCAAGAAGAAGGGCAAGATAGAGGGAAGAGAGTAGTTCTCCCTATCTCCGGAGGAGGTACCCTCGGAAGCATGTCCAAGAGACAGCGAAGAGAGTACGTTCGAGAAGTAGGCCACATTGGGACTTCGTCATCTGCAGCTGCAATGCCGGAGTGGTCTCATGTTCCAATATCTTTCTCTGCGGAGGATGCAGCTGGTATCAAGTTCCCGCATGCAGATCCATTGGTTATTACTGCTGATATTGCAGGGACAGAAGTCCGAAGGGTGCTAATTGACGGAGGCAGCTCGGCAGATATCATATTTGTACAAGCCTTCGATCAGTTATGCATTTCCCGGAAGCATCTCCTCCCAGCGGCTCGTCCTCTGCAAGGCTTTGCAGGACCTCCGCTAGATGCACTTGGCCAGATAGGCCTGGAAGTAACCTTCAGAGAAGGTTTACTAGCCCGAACTGAAGAAGTTATCTTTGATGTGGTGGATGCCCCGTATGCTTATAATGTCATCTTCGGGCGAGGCATGTTGAATCAGTTCGGAGCTGTGGCGCATCACAACTACTTGTGCATGAAGATGCCCACACAAGCAGGAGTCCTGACAGTCTTCGGAGATCAAGCCATGGCTCGGAGGGCAGAATATGGACATGGTCCTCCTCTTGATCCGAGGCAAGTAAACAGTGTCCAAGATAATGGAGAAATTTTTTCAGCCTCCTCCGAAGCTTCGAGGAAGTCATTTCCAAAACCAAGTCCCGAAGGAGAGATTGCAACGAAGGTCATTGTCAAAGATGGTAAAGAATACACTTTTCAATTTGGTAAAGATTTACCTCCCGAAGTTGCAACTTCCTTGGAAAAGGTCGTAGAAGAAAATTTGGATGTCTTCGCTTGGTCTGACGAAGATATCACCGGAGTCGATCGGGATATTATTGAGCATAGTTTGCTTGTAAACCCGAAGGCCCGGCCTGTTCGACAAGGACTCCGGAAGATGTCCGCAGAGAGAGCTGCTCTAGCTAAGGACGAAGTTGAAAAACTGTTGAAGGCTGGGATTATCAGAGAAGTGGCCCATACAGAATGGTTAGCCAACCCAGTCTTCGTCAGGAAAAAGTCCTCCGGAAAGTGGCGCATGTGCATTGATTTCACATCTTTGAATAAAGCGTGCCCACGTGACCCCTACCCCATGCCCCGAATTGATCAACTAGTTGACTCCACTGCAGGTTCGGAGTTACTAAGCTTCCTCGACGCGTATTCCGGTTATCATCAAATATGGTTGAAGCGCGAAGATGAAATCAAGACGAGCTTTGTAACTCCTTCGGGAGTCTTCTGCTATGTAAGAATGCCTTTCGGCCTAAGAAATGCCGGGGCTACTTTTTCAAGATTAGTTGCTAAGGCTCTAGGTCATCAACTAGGTCGCAATGTGGAGGCCTATATGGATGATATTGTAATAAAGAGTGCTTTAAAGCACCAACATAGCCTAGACTTAGCAGAAACATTCAATAGCCTTCGGGCATGTGGGATCCGCCTTAACCCCGAAAAATGTATATTCGGAGCTAAGGCTGGAAAGTTGTTAGGGTACTTAGTTTCAAGTAGGGGAATTGAAGCTAGCCCTACTCAAATAACTGCGCTGCAGAAGATGGCTCCTCCGGAGAATTTAAAGCAAGTGCAAAAGCTGACTGGACGTCTGGCCGCACTTAGCAGGTTTTTATCAAGGTCTGCGGAGAGGAGCTTGCCAATCTTTAAAGCTTTGAAAGGGTCCGAAGATTTTGCATGGACACCGGAGTGTCAGAAAAGCTTTGAAGATATTAAAGATTATCTCAGCAATCTTGCTACACTTACGGTGCCTATTGCAGACGAAACCCTACTTCAGTATCTTGCAGCTACAGGCTCAGCTGTCAGCGCAGTCCTTGTCAGAGAAGCGGATATCAATGGGAAGTTGGTCCAAAATCCTGTCTATTTTGTATCCGAAGCATTGTCAGGAGCGAAGACAAGATACTCCGAACTTGAAAAGTTCGTTTATGCTCTGATAATGGCTTCGAGGAAGCTAAGGCATTATTTTTTGGCTCATAATGTAATTGTACCAACTTCGTATCCTTTAGGAGATATGCTCCGAAGCAAAGATTCCACTGGAAGGATTGGAAAGTGGGCAGTAGAACTAGCACCCTTCGGCATATCTTTCCTGGCAAGGACAGCTATCAAATCTCAAGTCCTAGCAGACTTCGTAGCAGAGTGGACTCCACCTGCGAAGTTGACTCCGGAGAAGTCAGATGACGGAGTTTGGACTATTTACTCCGATGGGGCTTTCCAAGCATCAGGAGCAGGCATTGGGGCAGTATTAATTTCACCATCAGGACAAAGAGCAATGTACTCCGCAAGACTCAACTTTAAGTCTACCAATAATATAGCAGAGTACGAAGGAATATTATTGGGACTCCGGAAAGCACGTGCTCTAGGGGCTACAAGAATAATTATAAAAACAGATTCTCAGATAGTAGCAGGGCACGTGGACAAAAGTTTCCAAGTCCGACATCCACAGCTTGCAAAATACTTGGAAGAAATCCGCAAGATCGAAGCACATTTCAAGGGTATTTCCATTCGGAGTATACCAAGAGCTGAAAATGTGCAAGCGGACATTTTAGCGAAGGCTGCTGCCGGAGCTGTGGATGTGCCTGACGAAGCTTTCTATGAGGAGCTCAATGTGCCTTCGGTGCCACAAGTTGCCTCTGCAGAGATTCTCTGCATTCCTAGTGCAGATTGGAAAGATTCGATCATAGAACTCTTGCAAGGAGGAACAAATTTGCCCGAAGAGCCCCAATTGTCAAGATTAAAGCTCAGAGCAAGAAATTATCAGATAATCAACGGTATATTATACAAGGCTGGAGTATGTTCCCCTCTGCTCCGATGTATATCTCAAGCCGAAGGCCAAGAAATTCACGAAGGCCTTTGTGGAAGTCATTTAGCCCCTAGAGCTCTGGCAGGAAAAACACTTCGCCAGGGGCTTTATTGGCCCACAATAACAGCTGATGCGGAGAGCTTGGTCCGCACTTGTCAAGGATGCCAGTGGATGGGTCGACGAAGTCATCGCCCACCAACAGCTCTTCAAGTCATTGCTCCAGTATGGCCTATGGCCAGATGGGGTATGGATCTAATCGGTCCCTTTCCGTTAGCAAAGGGAAATCTGAAGTTCGCAGTGGTAGCCATTGAATATTTTTCTAAGTGGGTGGAAGCAGAGCCCTTAACAGCTATCACTTCGAATAATGTACAGAAATTCTTCTGGAAGAACATTATTTGCCGGTTCGGAGTGCCTAGATATCTCACAGTTGATAATGGAACACAGTTCGACGCAGAACCCTTCAGGAAGTTTTGCGAAGACCTAGGCATTCAACTATGTTTTGCTGCAGTGAGACATCCTCAGTCGAATGGAGCCGTTGAGCGAGCCAATGGAAATATCTTATCAGGGCTAAATCGAAGAATAGTAGGGTTGTCAAAGGGACTGTGGACCGAAGAGCTTCCGAAGATTCTGTGGTCCATTCGGACTACGCAAACAAGGTCCACAGGTTTTACTCCGTTCAGACTACTATTCGGAGATGAAGCTATGACTCCAACAGAGCTCAAAGGGGGCTCATTTCGCAGCACCGAATCAGACATCGAAGAAGAAAGACAAGCTTCGTTAGATTTGTCAGAAGAAACAAGGCTTCGGGCTGTAGCTAATTTATCAAAGTATCATCAGCAGACGAAGACTTGGTATGACCCGAAGGTTAAGCTCAGCGAGTTAAGGCCAGGTCATCTTGTTCTACGAAGCATTATAGCACCAGGGAAGTTAGGCAATAAATGGGAAGGTCCATATCTAATTGTCCGCTCAGGGCGCCCTGGTTCATGCAAATTAGCTAATTTAGAAGGTGAAGAGTTAGCACATACTTGGCATGCGGAGCACCTAAAGCGATACTTCGCATAAGGGCTCCTTGTAATTCGCTTGTAATCACCTTTAAATTAATAAAGCATACACCCTGTGGTTTGCCTTCCCCTTGACACTCCTAGTTTCCCGAGCGGACGCGCTGGGACGGAAGTCGATCGAGAGGGAAGTGTCATCAAGCTGGGCTGTATTTCCGGACTTCGTACCTATAAAGTCGAAGCCTCCGGTGTGGTGGCTGAAATCCATCCGGAGCCCAAGCTAATACCTTGTAGGCATCCGTAAAAGAGCCAATACCACAATCTACGGAGTCCAAGCTTCGGCTGGTAGACTTCCGTAAAAAGAGCCGAAGGTGGCCAAAATCTGCGGAGTCCAAGCTGCAGCTTGCAGACATCCGTAAAAAGAGCCGAAGGTGGCCAAAATCTGCGGAGTCCAAGCTGCAGCTTGCAGACATCCGTAAAAAGAGCCGAAGGTGGCCAAATTCTGCGAAGTCCAAGCTCCGGCTGGTAGACTTCTGCAAAAAAGAGCCCAAGTTGGCCAAATTCTGCGAAGTCCAAGCTCCGGCTGGTAGACTTCTGCAAAAAAGAGCCCAAGTTGGCCAAATTCTGCGAAGTCCAAGCTCCGGCTGGTAGACTTCTCCAAAAAAGAGCCCAAGTTGGCCAAATTCTGCAAAGTCCAAGCTCTGGCTGGTAGACTTCTGCAAAAAATAGCCGAAGGTGGCTACAATTTCTGCGAAGTCCAAGCTACGGCTGGTAGACTTCTGCAAAAATAGCCGAAGGTGGCTAAAGCAAAACAGCATTTAAGCCATGAGCTTCGAATGTCTGTTCTTATAAGTCCAAAGTGACAAATTTCTTAAGACACTAAAGTGTCCTCGAAAGTCATCTCAATTGATTTCTTTCATGAAACAAACAAAGGTACTAAGTTACCATTCTTCTGACTACAAAGGTCGAAGACGTTTTATAAGATTTCAAAAGATCTTTAAATGACAGAGGGGCTCCGAACCCCCAAAAAATTGTACTCCGAAGTTTTTTCTTTGTGCATAACCATCTTTGAATACAGTTCGAAGTTGCTTATACCCAAAGAGGGGCTAGTAATATGGAGACAATTTTAAATCGGCATTCATTATCGAAATAAATATATTTACAGATTACATTATGAAAAATTGGTATCTATACCAAGAAGGAATCGGAGACCTCTTCGGTCCCGAGAGCTAGGGGTGGAACGACTAGTTCCAACATCGGAAGTTCTAAGAACTTTACGTTTAACTCTCCTCCTCCCCTTCGAAGCTCTAAAATCCTTCTGTTCTTGTTGAAGCTCGGCCCAAGTTCGAAGCCGCTCGGGGCTTCTCTCCCAGCTTCTAAGATCTTCAGATCTCTTATTTTGGGCTTCACCTTCGTCTTCGGACCAATTAGTGTCTTCAGAAGACGAGGTGTTTGCGTCAATCTCTTTATCCTCCTCTTTAATATAAGACAATATGTCTTTGATTACTTCGGGCGCAATAACGCCGGAGTCATCTCGAGGAATAAGAAATCGAGGACGCTTATAACTCTTTAGAAGTTCGAAGGTGTTCCACAATGAACGAAGTTCGCTGTTAAGTTCTAATACTTCGATATCTTCCATAAGAGGCAAAGCCTAAAAATATGATAAACAAAATTTTCATTGATAAATGTTTACAAGCATAAAGCTTTACATGAGTAGAAATCCTAAAATATTTCTAAACCTGCGGGTTCGAAGGAGGTTGACTGCTCGAAGCTTGGTTTCGAACTTGCTTCTGGCGTTGGCCTTCATCAATCCAAGCTTTGATCGCAGAACGACCTTCGGCTCTCCATGAAGTTTGGAAGGCTCGCCAAGCAGCAGCTACACCTTCGGAAGGTTTGAGAAGTCGGTCGTCGTCGAAGGTGATTGGACCTCTTCCTGCGTCCGGAGTTATTGATCGGCCCAAATCCTCGTAATAGCGAAGTAGACCAACAGCAGACACTTGTCCGGAGAGTTCTCCGTATCTAATGCCCGCCGTCTTCATCTGCTTCGCCACCCCTTGGATCCTTTTTAACCGGCGCAAGAGGCTGATATTATCATCAGAAGGGAGAATTCCGGTAGTACCGAAGTACTCCAGGACTTCTAACAACTGATGCATAACCTCCGCAGCCACCTTCTCAGACTTCAACTTATCTTCGTTCAGCGCATCCTTCGTCGAAGTAACTTCGTCCAAAACCCCAGAAAGCCTAGCATTCTCAGTGGTCAAAGTGTTTTTCTGTGTCAACAATTGGCTAGCTTCCTCTTCAAGCCGGACGAGCCTAGACCCTGCAGTAGCATGCTCCGCCCGCAGTTTTTCAACCTCTGCTCGAAGCACAATCCTTTCCGCTTCGAGCTCTTTCTTTACAGCTTCCAAGCTTTGCCTAGCCCTTCGCTCTGTTGATATTATATTGTCCATTTGAGTCACTCGACTTTCAGAGATGTTAAAATTCCTTTGAAGCGTGCTATTTTCTTCCCGAAGCCGAGCGATTTCTTCGTCATTGCATAGACTTGCAGCTCGGGCCAAGACAGTTTGCTGTCAAAATAAAAACTAAAGTAAATATTCATTCGAAGATAAATTCTATAATAATTCGCAGTTGCTTCGTACCTGATAGGCTGTACGTTCAATAATGGCATTAAGCTCCGTCCTGTCAGCCTTGCGCAGGATGGCCACTAATTTGGTCTCCCCTATGTCACGACTAGCTCGATCCAAAGGTTCGAGCAAAGTCCGAAGACCAGTTGTTTGCCCTAAGAAAGGAGCCAGCAAGGGGAGCATGCTTATTGCCTCTTGGTCATCTTCGTTCAACGAAGGACCAGAGCTTTGGCCTATGGTCTTCGGAGCCACTGGAGTTTGAGCTTCCCTGGAAGATTGGCTCTCGTCTGTTGAATCAGACGGAGTTGATTCGGAACTTATAGCAGGCAGGGGATCTATTTGTCTTTTGCCTCTTCTAGGTCCCTTTTGAGTAACTCTCAGGGCTGGCTCCGAAGTCGTCGAAGGACCAGAAATTATTTCTTCCTGACGGACTTCTTCCATAGGAGTGGGCTCTGTAAAATAATGAAAAGTATTATACATAGTATAAATACTCAAATAAATACAAAAAGTTCTTCGAAGTCTACCTTCGGCAGTCTGCGGAGGAGTCATCGTCGGACTGTTTGGTGGATCGAAAGCTAATTCTTCATCTGAATCAGCTGTTAAATTTTGGACTACAGGAGCATCGTCCTGGGCAGTCCTTGTTGCTTCTTCGGGAATCGAAGCCATAGTAACTCCGACCCCACCTTCATTCACAGGAACTCCGTCCTGAGTTACATCTTCTTGAACTACCGAAGTCCTTGGTTGATCAACATTTTCCCCAGACTCCGGTATGTTCGCAGGTACTTCGGCTTGTGCAGCCCTTTGAGTTTCATTCTCTTCCATCAGGTGCACAAGTAACCTCCCTGTTTCTTCTTGGGAGTCAGAAACCGAAGCTCTTGAGCTCGAAGGTGCAGGGTCTAAATGTGCGAGGTTCTTCGGCTTCCGAGCCACCCTTTTCACCGGAGTTTTTGAACTTGAAGTTCCAGCTTCGGCTTTCCTTTTCTGAGGCCCTTTCTCCAAAGGCGCCCAATCCATCAGAGGGGGAGGAGTGAGTTTCAGCATTCCCCATACTCTGTTAAATCTCTCCCAACTCCCAACCAGTTTAATTCGCCACTCTTTCTCAGTCGGAGTTGGAGCACCCAAGATCTTTTCCGAAGCCCTTATAATCTGTTCTGAAGTAACAGGGGCTGAAGATTCTACAAAATAAATAATTCAAGTCAGTTTTTCTTCGAAGTAAATATGTTTAATGCATGTTGTTTTCGAAGTTACCTGTAGGACTTGAAGTCAAGTTAATTCTGCGAAGACCGCCTTCGGAGTCATCTTCGAAGATGATAGGCCAGTTGGCCATCAGTGGAGGAATTTGAAGACCGATGAATTCTTCGGCCAAATCTCGCATACTGAGCCTTCGGCTAACTTTTTCAAGCAGATTCAGACGGGCTTCGAATTGGCCTTCGTCGGGACGCACCAAAGCTTCCTTTCGGAATTGGATTTCTCTAAGGGGTCCGGCCAGAGGATTGCTTGCCCCAACTTCGGCATAGAACCATTTCAGAATCCAATCGGTGTACCATCTGGCGTTGATGGCTTTAGCAGGAAAGCGAAGGGCATACTCATCCCGAAGTCTAAAGTTGATACTGCCAAAAGATGTTACTACTTTTTCACCTCCGGGAGTTACGAAGGTTTTTGGCTGGCAGGTTGCTCTATGTAATGCAGCGAAGATTTCCGCCCTTCCTTCACATCCTTCGGCTCTTAAGGCCCACTCAAAGATAGCCAATCTAGCTACCGCATTCGGAGATAGTTGGGGGAGAGTTATATGGAACAGGTCGAGTACCTCTGCCAAAAAGTCCACTGCAGGAAGACCCAAACCAGCTTCGAAAAAAGCTTCGAACACTACTACTTCTCCGGGTCTTGGCACTGGAATCACTTCTTTCCCTGGTTTCCGAATCATAACTCCCGCACCAATATTTCCTCCTACTGCGATTGCCAAGGACTCTCTTTTGCAGGTCGAAGGCCCCAATTCAAAGGATTGATCCAAATATTTGGTCGATGGAGGGCACAGACCTTGGTCATCGGCGGTTTGGGGATTTCTTCCCCCTGCCGCCATGGAAATCGTCGCCTGCGTCGAGGGTGCCGCCGCCAATGTCGCCGCCGCTGCTGCTGCAGCCGCCTGCTGCCGAGCCAAGGTTGAAGGAGGCGCAGATCCCTTGGTCTTCGCCATCGCGATTGCCGGATCGATCTGAGAGAGTGGAGGCTAGGGCTCAATAACTCGAAGGCTAGGGCTCAAGAACTCAAAGGGCTAAAAAAGCTTTTGACTGAGAGGAAGCGGTGAAAAGGTAATCGGGTAAGTTTTGGGACTCTTTATTTATAGCCTAATCTTTCCGTTTGTTACCGTTTGGGCTCTGCCCTTTCGCATTCCCGCCTGTTATTTTCCTTCGAAAATAACGCCTCGTATAGCTTCCGTTAGAAACAGAAACTAACGGCTATTTTTTCTAAGTCTAAAAAGACTTTCGAACTTCCTGAGTCAATTCTAAGATAGTTCGAAAGGTAATTACCTTATGACTGATTCGAAGTTCATATCTTCATGCATTTCGGAGATAAAACGAAAATCAATAACCCCTATGATTGGTTATCTTTTCTTTCCGTATACTGCTCTCCTAACGTTACAGGTCAAACGGAGAAGCGTATTCGAGGGGCTACTGTTGGGGGAAAATATTTCATCTTCGGGGTTATTGCCAAAGCAGCATGAAGACAGCCAACTAGTTCGAAGATTGTCCGAAGACCTTCTTCGAAGATGCTCGAAACCTGGTTCGAAGCCCGAAGACAGGCACGGGTTCGAAGTATGTCTTCGAACCAAAGCCCTTCAGGATCTTTTCTGCCAGCTAAGATGGAAGACTTATCTTCTATCCTATTAGATTAGTCTTTTACCATTTTAGCCCTATTAAGGAAACCGAATAGTTTCCTTAATGTCGGTTGTAATAGAGGGGTAAATAGGTCTTTTCCTTAATGTTTAGGCCTATAAATACCCCCCATTTCATCCTGTAATAAGGACCGATGACAAGTGATTCAATACACACTTTCGAACTATTCTAAGCTATTATCCTTTCGGAGGCTTAGAACAGTTTGCTTCGCAAACACTTCGTTTGTTAGTTTCTTTTCTACAGAAACCTGTTAGCGTAATCTTTTACGCCAACAGGTCCTAAGGCCGAATTGGTACTTCGCATCATCTCTGTTGCAGGTTCGCACGTTCGGAGCCCCTTCGCCGAAGGTGTTCAGAGCTAAGAGATCGGTTTCGGAGGTCCCCGGGACACCCTTCGACGAGACCGCGGGCTTCGACGCAGGCTTCGCTAGTATACTTCGTCGCGACAGGCTTCGCTATGAGCATACTCCGCACCGGAGGAAGTTGCACTCGCGTGGGGCCCTAGCGTCATGGTTCTGTAATTTGTTGTATCAAAGATATCACGCCGAACCCCGCTGTTCGGTGGTGGTTATCGCATCCAGATCCGTTCGGAGTTCACCTTTGGCCGGATTAGTCCTAACGCCGAAGCATCCTTCAGCATAGCACTTCGCACCAGACGCCGAAGGTACCCTTCGGCGCACCCTTTGCACCATACTTCGAACCGGGCGGGCTCCGACTGGTTTGCTGATTTCATTCTGTTTAATCTATTTCCATCGGCTAATTGGATTATTTCTTGTAATTTGGTTGCCTGACGACTGCACCCCCTTATCACTATTAAGGGTAGTCGGAACGCAACGTCGGTGCCACGTCATGCTTAGGCCTGTCCCTAAGTATCCGTGTACTTTTGGATCGACGAACTGACCCAAGTACGGGGACACGTTTTCGTGTCAACAAGTTCATGTAATTTTGGATGAAATTTTGTTGCCCAATTGAGTTTTTGAGGTAGTTTTGTCCTTAAGTATTGTTCTATCATCCTTTTTCAAGTGACATGCTTCTTTTTGCTCTTTCTAGAGCTTTCATGGTCACTTGTGTGCTGAACTTGTTTTTATTCTTCTTTCATCTTGGATTGTCAATGCACTCATCAAGGGGGAGATTGAGAAACCAAGTGAGGTGTTCACTGTGGTTTCAGTTTATGATGAGTGATTGACGAAGTTGGCTATGATGTTCATGTATGGGTGTCTTGGAAGTGTGTGTGTCTGTGCTTGTCTCGTGTGTGCAGGGTTAAGATACTCGTCAGCTGTCGATGGCAAGGGATCAGAGTTAGACAGGGAGTCTAATGCCAGATGGTCGAGGATGTCAGTCGGAGTTGAGAGTGACCTCAAGTGTACGCATGGAGACAAAAAAGGACATGGGATAACGGTTGATCAAGACGAGGTGTCGTTCGAGTCAGCGAAAGGGAAGCTAGTACAAATGACATGGCGGATGAAGGGATCGAGAGCGGGAGAGACTCGCTAGCAGTTGAGTTCGCGGACTGACGACGATCGTCGATGGTCTGGAGGCTTTGTCGGGTTTTGCTGAAAATCGTCTCATCTTTAAATGTTTTTTAATTCCAATAATTAGCAGTTTATTTTTGTCCAGTAATTTAGATTAAGTGTAAACTTTTAGTATTTTCGGAATTGTCAAAATTCTGAAAATATATTAAAAGTATAGGGTCAAAGTTGTAATAAATTAGCAGTTTATTTTTGTCCAGTAATTTAGATTAAGTGTAAACTTGTGTATTTTTCACAATTTATAATTCTGAAAATATACCATTGCATTAGGGTAATTACTACCAACTTTAACCCTAGGGTGAGCCTATTTAAAGGCCTCCATTCCCAAGGGTTAGGGTTGCCCACTTTATTAAGAACTAGAAATTTTCCTTTCAGCTTTTCATTCATTCTCTCTAAAAATTTCTATTCATCTTTGAATCTTTGCAAGCTTTTTGGTCTCTTTTTGGATTTGCACTTTCGGCTGGCATAGGAAAAGTGTGCTGATGCACTGTATCTTTTGCCAAGCAGAAGCTACAATCCACTGGCCGTGTATTTCTGATAGCGCCACCTCTATGCTTGTTCCGATCTACTCAGGAAAACTCTGAAGTACTATGGTTTGTCAATAGATCTTCAACAACAAATCTTCTTCTGTTGTTTTCTTCTTTGCTTGAACCTGTGATGTGTTCTTGTGCAGCCACTACTTTTCTCTCTTTGTGTTCTGCCGGACTGGTTTAAATGACTGCAAAGAACAAGAACTGCTGGTTCAGTTGTTTTTTGTCTTGAAGTAAAAGCTGTGAATCTTTAGTAGACTTTTCAGCTGATCATTCATAGAAAGATACTTTTCTTCAACTTTTTGTTGATGACTGAATTACTGTGGCATTTTGGATTAAGTACAGCACATGAAGTATTCTGCTCAGTTCATCTATTTCAGGTTCTTCATCTTTTGCCAGAATTTTCTGCTGAACTAATTAGTTATTTTTAATCCAGATATTTTCCTTTTGGACTTGGATTGGAGATGAATTATATGTTGTGTACCTGTCTATCTGAATCATGATTTCTTCTTCTCAGACCTAGTTCTTTCACAGCCTATGTTTGTCTGAATAAAATTCAGAAGGATTTTCAGTCAGTCCAAGTTCTTGTTCAGTTCATCTCGACTGAATCCCACTGAATTGATGTGTTGCCTCTTTGTAATCTATTTTGTGGTATTCTTTGGTATGATTTGCACAAAAGTGTAATCTATATACACTGAATTATCAGCCAAAGGATGCAAATAAGAGTAGTCAAAGCTGAGTAAAATAGACTCTATGATGTCAGTTTTTGGGTTATTAGTTTGAACTGTTTTTAAGTTGTTTGCCAAATCATATAGTGTGTTTATCCTTGTCTGAATTATTTTTCCATCTGTTATCATTTCCATGCTCTCTATATTCTTCCTCCTAGTTAGAACATGTCTTGCAATTCTTAGTATTCAGCTAATGTTTTGAATCCTTTGCTGTTTTCTGTCAGCTTATTGCCGTGTAAAAATTTGATCTGTTGATTGTTCCTCCAAGAGTGGTTGAACATGTTGAGTTTTCAACAGGTTTGTGTTGTTTGCTAATCTGAGTAATATTCACAAGGACAAATCTAAATATTTCTTGAATGCTGAATTAGTTTGTATACTCTCTTTTTGGATATTCTACATTAAAGGTTCAGCTATTCAGATACAGTGAAATCCGACAAAAATCAAAAATTCAGTTTTTTAGAGTTCCTCTGAAGTAATCGGTGTTTCAAAGTCCGATTGAAAGGATAGTCAACACTTTATTAACTGATTCAAGTGAAACATTCATCTGAAACTTTTATTTAACATCAATTTGAATTTTCAATTTTTAGAGGAGCATTGGGTATTTTTGAAAAGGTCATCTATTTTGATTAAAAATTTGATTAAGGCGCCTATTCACCCCCCTCTAGTCGCCAATCTAATCCCACACATTCCAATTTCAGAAAACTTGTCATTTTATTATCTTCATGTTTATCTAATAAAATTCATATGTTTATACTGAACTTTTATATTGTTTTAATTGGAATTAAAATAAAGTCCTGGAAATTGTTTTAAACTTCCAAAATTCATAACTTCTGTGAATTAACCCCAAATTTGGCCATTCAAATTTCAGAAAGTTTATCTTTTTATTCTATACATTTTCAGCCAATAAAATTTGTATGATTGTATTGTTGATTCCATTGTTTTTAATTGCTTATTCTTCTCGTTTTACGTACCGAGAAGATTACGACGCCATAAAGGAGTCGGAGTATTTCCGTGGAGTCTCCCATCCATCCTTTATTGAACAAGGCAAGTCAGCAACCCCATTTTGAGCATATTGAACCTAGTTTTTAATTAAATATTGCTAAAACTCATAGGTTAAATTAGTCAAATGAACAAACTTACACTATATTTATCAGATCCCCAACCTTGAAGTGCAAACCCAAGCCATGCTATCGAGCCTGAATTCCTTGTCACCATGATGCTTACTAATATTAGAAGTGTCCAATGTATCGACACAACTGTTATAGGATTAAAAACGAGTCGTAGATACTTAGATTTTGATATATGATCCCTGTATTTCTCTCACCCCTAGTATTCTGTTAGACTTAAAATTGGCTAAGTATTTTAGCATGGTTGGTTTTGGGTGCAAGCGAGGGCATTGGTTAGTCGTACTCGGGTCACTATAAGGACGGATCTGCAGGATCCGTTGTAATACACTTTCCTACCAACCACATGTCTAGTGGGTAAGTCTTAAATGGAGGTATGAGACGTTCCAACTCGAGACACTATGTGGAGAGGGTAAAGTATCACCTGCGGGTGACTCGTACCATGTGGCACAAAAGGGGGTGTGATGTTGGTCCAGTGCACTGGCACGCCGACGAAACCTATAGTGTGTGTCATTGGGTTGGAGCGCTTCATGCTAAAGGTTTCAGTATAAGTTCCTGTGACTTGGGTCATGGGACACACTACGGCGTGCGGGAATAAGTGTCTTGTGGGTACAGTGGTGCACCTCTGATTAGAGTCTAAATCTTTTCGAAAAGCCGAGTCCACAGTCAAGAGCAGGTTGTGTGACATCCCACAATTAGTCTATGTTTGAGAAGTGTTGCATTATGATTGGTCATGTAAGGACTGTTGAGTGAGGAGGGCTGACTGTAATCGTCGAGTTAGAAGATGTTGCATCATCAATAATTTAATTGTTCTGTATAATTAAACCTGACTCACATTAACTACTGCAACATAAAAATATACTTTTTCGCACTTTAAACCATTTTCTTCCCTTGTTATTACCTTGCATTATTACTGCATTTCTCGGTGGCTTGTTAAGTACTTTTGTACTCATACCCGTTGGAAAACCCCTTCTTAGACGGCGTATTATGATGACGACGGTCTGGAGTAGCGACCTAGTCAATGAAGCGATCCTGGAGGAGATATTTATCTAGATTATTGTTTTCTTAGTTTCTTCTATATTTACAATTGTGTAATAATATGGTCTGCGAACTACGAATGATTGTAGTACGTTCGATGTTGTGTGATGAACATCTTGTGATTATTGATTTTCCTTGGAATTTCAATAAAATCTGGGTTTTATTAAACCCGGGCGTTACACCAATGCCAAAGATATTCCATCAAAGACCATCAAACCCAAAGAGCCTAACCCTCGACTACATCCCAAGAAGCCAACCTATCAATGTGAGTATTTTCATAGAGATGGGCATATTGAGAAGTTTTTCTTTAGGAGGAAGAAGGTTAAGAGGTCTAGAAAGGCTAGTGTTAGGCAGGAGCTGTTCTACCAGCAGGGTGGTAGACATGAGGTTCCTCGGTGCGATAAGAGGCAAGATGCTAGGGCACATCTTGTAGGTCATGGTAGGGGAGACCGGTTTTGTGCCCGTGCTCCTTAGGGTCGATACCATTCTGGCAGAGCTCTAGGTCGTTCTCTATTAGGGGCAAATAATCCCGTCAGCAATAGGGGCAGAATCACGAATTTTGGAGATGGTTTCAAAGGATGCGCATGTGAAGCCCTTCGGTGTCAAATATTGAAATGTGAGGCGGTCGCCCCAGAGTACTGAGTACGCCCCCGGAGAGATCCCCGCGGGGATCTAAAGCCTCCAAAGGCAATCGAAGAAAGCATCTCGAGAAGCCTCGCCCAAGGTCAGACGAAGACCCCCATGAGGATTCGAGGCCTCTGAATGCGTTCCTGAAGATAGTTGTCTCGGATGCTCGGCACTGGCCCCTTCGAGCCTCGATGGCCCTCGGAAGGCAACCACTAAAGCAAAGAGGTGATAGCTACAGTGCCGGGTGACTCCTGTTGAATGAGACATGAGCGTCCTATAGCAATCAGGTCACGACTAATCACACGTCAAGACCAAATGTGTGTCGTCACTCCAACCGAATGTTAGTCCCACTAGGGCAAGTGTATAGAATGAGTACCATTGTATCCCTATGAAGTCAAGGATATAGGGTCTGTAGTGAAGAATACAACTCGAGGGTTAAAGGGTATTTTCCCCATAGTGCCCCTTCCTATAAATACCTTTCCCTTGTATTGTACAAGCATCTTTTTGAAGGAAGAAATATAGCGAGATAGCAGAGTTATTATCCCTCTCAGAGGCTCTATAGAGACTAAACCCATTAATCTAGCTTGACCACTCAAACCTATTGGCTTAATCCTTTACGCCAACAGTTGGCGTTGTCCGTGGTGATCCTAGTTCCAAAAGCTAGTGTCCCTTCTATTAAACACCTTCCAAAAACAGGCCTCCTAGGAAGAGTGCGTGCATGGTTCCCCTACGGAGGTCCGCTCGTACCTGATGATAGAACCCCCGCAAGTGAACACTATGGTGGCAGCCAAAGCCACCCCGGTTTGTAACCCAAGCACAACGCTGGGAGCCGGAGATCCCTCTGACTCCACGAATCTCATGAGGTGGTAGCAGGCAGCCGCGAACCAGCTCCCTAGCCAAAGCAGGCCAGTGAGAGCGCCAAAAGCTGAAGCCGTCACGATCAGCGATGTAGAAGACCAAGAAGCACGGAGTGGGAGCAGAACACCTTATTCGACAAGGAATTCCCACTACATCCGGACTTATAGAGGACGTGGTTCGACTCCTAGTTCCATGCAGCTGAGCTCCAAAAATACTCCGGGGATTCTAACCTAGGAGAATTCTCTCGGTCGTACTCCCTAGAAATGGAAGCTTGTGGAGGGTTGTGGGACACGATGGTGAAATGCTCCCCCCTCACTCTCGAAGGGATTGCTCTCTAGTTGTTCTGGTCGCTATCCCTTCGTAGTTGTTGAAGAAGAAGTTCGTCAAAAATGTTTAGGTGACCAACAACTAAAGCCCGGATTCATCAGGTCTTGGTAGTTGTTGAAGAAGAAGTTCATCAAAAATGTTTAGGTGACCTTCGTGGCCCCTATGTCTATATGGAGCCTTAGGCCAGACCACCTTGCCTTCTTCGAAGCCCTCTGTAGGACCGAAACAGGTGACTAGAGGGGGGCTAAATAGACGCCTCAACAAATTCTTTTGAATCAATGGCCTTTTCTAAACACCCAACGCTCATCTAAAAGAACAAGCAGAAGCAAATAAACTTTTACAGCAAACTCCTAGAAAACACAAGTGATATCACTCTCCTATCATATATGATGTGACGTGACAGTTTGAGAGATCACAAGCATAGAAGTTAATCTAGCCTTCAAAAACTACTCATTGATCAATCAATAAGTTCAACACACATTCCATCAAACTGATGACATGCATAATAATCAAGCACATCGAATTTCAATAGATCACACTAATTTCATAAAAAATATCTTTCATCCAAGAGCACTATTAATCAAATTAATGAAGCGAAATAGGATGAAGAAAAATATACCTGCACTTAGCTTAGCAGCGACCTAAAATTGTTGGAGGCGTCCTGTAGCTAGAGTGATGAACACCAGAATAGATGTCTTGAGTACTGTGTGTGCGGTCCCTAGTGGCTTGAGTGCCTATGCGCTCATGGTGATACTGTGAAACCAAGTGGGGTCGCACTGTGGTTTGTATCTTGGTAATGAGTGATTGACAAGTTTGCTCAATCTAGAGTGATGAGTGAGTGGTGGTTTGTTTGCATCGATGCGATCGATGTTTGAGTGGAGAATGTGTGCTGAAGGGATCGGTGTGCGTCGCGTTTCTTGTTTTGGCTTGTCTCATGTGTGCAGGATGAAGATGCTAGCCAACTGTCAACGGCAAGTGATCAAGGGTTAAGCGGGGAGCTTAATGCTAGAGGATCAAGGAGGCCGAGTGAAGTTGTGGATGATATCTGGAGTACACATGGAGATAGAGCAAGACATGGATGGACGAATGATCGAGACAGCGTGTCGACCAAGTCATCGAAAGGGAGGCCAGTGAAAGTGATCAGGCAGCTCGAGGGGATCAAGAGCGGGAGAGACTTGTTGGCGGTCGAGTTCATGGATTGCTGTCACATGTCGGTGATCGGTAAGGCTTTGTCGGTTTTGGCTGAAAACCATCGTATCATAAAGTGTTTTTAAATTCCAATAAATAGGAGTTTATTTTTCTATTTTAGTCGTCTAGATTAAGTGTAATCTTTTAGTATTTTCAGAATTTTTAATTCTGAAAAAAATATTAAAAGAATAGGGTCAATGCTGTAATAAATTAGGAGTATACTTTTGTGTATTTTTCAGAATTGATAATTCTGAAAATACATGAGGGCAATTAGGTAAATACTTGGTCATTTAATCCTAATAGAATTTTGGGGAATACCTTTATGGGCTTGCCTATATAAAGCAATGTTAGAAAAATCGGTGATCGGTAACTGATCGGCTGACCACCGAGTAGGGATTAATCGGTTAATCGGAGGATTAACTGAATTAATCGGTTGACCAATTAATCGGTCAACACCGGTCAACATAACACATGTAATATGCAAATCTATGTATATTTTCTATTTTTCTATGAATATAATTATACAAGTACAATACATATGGTATACCTGTGAGTTTTTTTTCTGCATATGTATGTGCTTGAAAGGTTGGTTGGAGTTGATAAACCTACAAAATACACAAGTAAGCAACACTTACTAAAAGCAGTGAGCTTGAGCAGTGAGCTTGAGCAGTCAGCTGAGCAGTGAGGGGAGCCGACGGCACGGAGGGGAGCTGAGCTCGGGCGGGAGGGGAGCCGACGGCGCGCGCTCGGGCGGGAGGGGAGCCGGCGACGCGCGCTCGGGCGGGAGGGGAGCCGGCGACGCGCGCTCGCGCGGGGACGACGGCGGGATGGCTAGGCGACGGACGGCGGGGCGGCGGGCACTGCTCGGCGTCCAGATCTGGCCTGTGGCGCTCGCGCGGGAGGGGAGCCGGGCGACGACGGCGCTTGCTGCGGGGACGACGGCGGGATGGCTGGGCGGCGGACGGCGGGGCGGAGGGCACTGCTCGGCGTCAGATTTGGCGTTTGACCGAGAGAGAGGAAAGAGGGGGAAAGTGACGGGAGAGAGGGAAGAGGGGGAAAACCCTATTTTTTTGCAGCTCCCCAGGCCGGGCCGATTAATCGGTTGGCACCGATTAATCGGGTTGACCACCGATTAATCAGTTTGACCGACCGATTAATCGGTCCACCGATTTCTGGCCGATTTCAGCGAAAATTAACTGGATCATGGCCGATCACCGATTAATCGGCCGATTAATCGGCTGATCGGCCGATTTTTTCAACACTGATATAAAGGACCCCATGCCTAGGGGATTAGGTGAACCTTTTGCCACAAACTCTTGGTGGCTGAACATTTTAGAGAAGCATATCTTTTCAGAATTTCAAAAACTTTGTTTGTGTTTTGCTGATTGGTTCCTGTTGCTTTTTTTGGTCTTCTATGTGTGACGGATTTCAACCAGTCTGTATCTACAGCAAGCAACATCATGGTAAAGGATTCCCTTGGATATGCTACAACACCGGTAATACAAGAAACAGGTGCACTGTTCTTGGAGTGTTTGTTGTTGTAGTTTCTCTTGTTTAATTCTATTTTCTGGACAAATCAAGTCTGTTCTTGAGAAATAGCTGTTGTTTTTGTTGGTCTGGACGCACTACAGCCTACAGGAAGTATGTGTGCTGCCGCAAGCTAACTTCTGATTTCCTATGCAGTACTGGTTTTGTTGATTTATTCTTGAACGATGGCTGTATAGTTTGGGGCTGATCTTTAGAAAGAAGCTTTCTATTCTAATCTTGGCACTTGATCTTTTTAATCTTCTTTCTACAGTTATTGCAAGCTGTTTGTTCTCCTAGATTTATTTTGGTGCTGGTTTTGTAGCAACCACGTAGAGGCTGATACCCTGACTGCTACACAACACATAAAACCGATGAACAACATTACAGTTGTTTTAGTCCTGCATCTCTGTCTGCTCTGTTGTTGTTGTCGATTTAAGTTGCTGAAGTTTTTGTGTTATTTATCGCTTCAGATTTGAGAGTTTTGCCTGTTCTTATCAGAAACATGTTCTGCTCAAAGTTTGCTATGTCGACCTAGCCAACTTTGCTTCGATCATTATTATCTGAATGATTTTCCATGTTATTGGTTTGGCTGCATGTTTCTGTGTTGTATCAGGATCCACGCAATGACTCATTGCCATAAATATATGGTTTTTCTTGGCACACAAGATTCAATTCAAATTAGTTGTTTTCAGTGATTAAAACTGCATCATGTTGTGTGCTAAGCATTGTTTCTGTCCAATTTTGTTTTGCCGTGATCTGAATTTTACCTCCTATGTTGGATTTGTTCTAGTTGCTAAGTTTTTGTGTTTGGTCTAAGCAATATCATCATCCGGTGCTGTTCATTGATTTTAATTATCATCTTCAGCCATTTTAGGTGGAAGTATAGGCCAAGCTCACTGTGCCTATGAGTAATTACTGTTTTGGCATCATTTGAGTTAGAATGTTGTTATAAATGTGGTTTGTTCCTATGGTAATTTCAATTCTTTATCTGGCACAGATTTTTTCTGTTCTGTTGCTAAACTGAAGAAGTACCAGGGGGTTTTGATTTTCTCATAAGCTAGACTTTTGGAGACTGAAAAATTTGAGAGAAGAGTATTCATTACTAGAATCTTCTTTGCCTCTCCTTGTTTTCCTTCTACCGAGTGCTTACAAGTTCTGGTGGGATTGATTAGCACTCTTCATTATCTGGTATTGTATTTTTGCCGAACACACCGATTTTGTCCCTGAAATGCTACAGCTTTGCTGCTCCTAAGATAGAACCTTGGTACTTTCGGTTCTTCATCTCATACTGCTCAGCTTGGTTAAAAACCAAACTAGTAAACTTTCATTCCTGGACATGAATAGATGAACAAAAGTTCAGTTGCCTCCTTATTCCGATTCTACATTCTGTCTCATGAGTCTTTGACAAACTACAGAATATACTTAAGTAAAGTCCTGAAGCATCTGATTACAAACTAATTAGTTTGCTCTGATCACTTGATATTGCACTGCTGTTGATACCTTCGTTTCTGATTGATTGATCAAGTCATCAAGCTCACATAGCAAACTAGGCAATTAGGTATATTCAGAAAAGTTTTACTTAGAATAAATTTTTATCTGTTCTCTGAAGTTTCTGAATCATGTCGGTATTTCATTGAGCGACTAGGCTACGTCAGTGTTTCAATTATTGATTCAAACAATGCACATCGGTAAATCAATCTCTGACAGAAGAATTTCGAAGTTTCAAACTCCGATCTAGAGAAAGAATTAAATTTGTATTGTTTTGATCTGAATTTTTAACAGTGATCATCAATTTTGCTTCTACAATATTTTAGGGGTGCGTTGGGTGATCTGAACAGGTCATCAATTCGTGAGAATTTGTCAAGGTGCCTATTCACCCCCCCTCTAGTCGTCATTCTGATCCCACAATTGGTATCAAAGCCGGTTAGTTCACCAGTTGAACTTAACTGGTTTGTGATCCTTTGGCGACATGAACAAGAATATAAAGATTCCGGTGTTTGATGGTCGTGATTTTGCCTATTGAAAGGTGCGCATGGAGGCTTATTTACTAAGCTAAGGAAGTGCTATATGGGACATTGTTGATTTCCGATATGTGATCCCTAAAACCCGCACCAGTCAGGTTGAGAAGGAACAATACTGTTGGAACAATTGCGTTAGTTCCAGCAGGTTTTGTGTGGTGGAGTGTGATGTGGAGAATGAGCCTCGAAGGACTCTAACAGAGGGAGAAAAAGGTTTATCCTGGTTTGGGCCTCTCCTGGGAGATAATAACCCTACGTCCAGCTGTGGTGGATTTGGCATGGTATGCCCTACTATGGAGTAATAGTTCCAGGGTCTCTTAGCCCCCTGGGGCGTGTGTCCCTGTTACAAGGGCTTGGCCCTGCTTTTATAGGCGCACAGGCCAAAGGAAAGGACCGGGATGCCCTCTATGATCCCTAGGCTTACAGGGGCAGAGAGGGAAAAAGGGGCTAGCTACGGTACAAAGGTACTTTGCAGCTTTACAGCTTTACAGGCGTGTCAGACTGCGCCAGGCTTTGACCAGCTAAACGACATACCAGGGGCGGCAGGGCCCCCGCTATGGCCTATATACTTAGATATTTCTTGAGCTTCGAAGTAGGGGCCGGAGTCCTTCTGGAAGAGGCTGCGAAGAGGGCTTCGAAGTGCACCCCGAAGGGGGGCTTCGAAGCATGCTCCGAACAAGGCTCCGAACAGGCTGGAAAGGGTCCGGAGGCTTGCTCTGAGGAGCTCCGAAGGGAGCCCGCAGGCTAACTCCGAACAGGGCTCGAAGGCTAACTCCGAACTAGGGTCGAAGGCTAACTCCGAACTGGGGTCTCAGAGCCTGGGCTTCGAACTGGGCTCCGAACTGGGGTCTCGGAGCCTTGACTTCGAACAGTCTTGACAGGGTCCGAAGGCTGGCTTGCGGAGGAGAAGGCTTCGAAGTGTACCCCGGAAGGGGGCTCCGAAGCATGCTCCGGAGGGCGGCCTCCGGACTTGGCTCCCGGAGGGCGGCCTCCGGCATCTTTCGCCCAGAGGGTGGCCTCCGGCGTCCTGCGCCCGGAGGGTGGCCTCCGGCACCCTGCGCTCGGAGGGTGGCCTTCGGACTTGGCTCCCGGAGGGCGGCCTCCGGACTTGGCTCCGGAGGGTGGCCTTCGGACTGGCTCCGAGAGGCGGCCTCCTGCGCCCAAACTGGGGCTCCGAGCCGGACCTCCCGATCTGAGGGCTCCAAAGCTACAGGGCCTGAAAGGCACCTTGGGACCTGAAAACAACACTTAGAGAGAAAACAGGCTCCGACAGTGCTGGGCTCTGGGCCGAACTTGTCGGAGGCTGACGTCATTTGGCCCCTGTTCAAGGGAAATATATTCCCGCAACAGTAGCCCCTCGCGTGTAGGCCTTCGGGACGAAGGGGTGCACGCGCCCTTTAGGACAAATGACCTGAAAACACAACTTCAGAGAAAACATACCTTCAGAGCCTGGACCGAAGGTGACCTCGATGCCCGGGGGTAATAAATGCCCGCGCTAATTGCCAGAACGGCCCCGGGGAGCCCGAACGGCTCCGCAACGGTCAAAAAAGTTACCGTTACCTTGCTCTGGGCCGATTCGCCTTCGCTTGGAGGCCCACCTGGCGGTGGGTTCGGCCCACGTCGGTTGGAATTTTTACCGCGCCTATAAATAGGGGCTTACCGCGAGCGGCTTCGGCACACCTTCATTTGCTTCCTTCTCGCTGCCCTACATCTTTCGCTCTCCTCTTCTTCCTAGCTTCGCGCTGAGCCCCCTTCGCTAGTTTTAGCCCCTCGCGGCGAAGTCCCATCAACATGCCGAAGAAGGCGGTGGCAAAGCCTCTGGCTTTGGGCTCGAGCTCGGGCTCCGCCCAGGTGCAGGCAGCGGCGGCTGCGGCGGCGACGACTGCGCCTAGGCGGCTGGGGCCGAGGGACCTTCGGACGCCCTCCGACAAGTTCGAGCAGACCCTAGAGATGAGGGTCTTGATCTCCACGGAGGAGTCAGTCCGGAGGGCCTGCGAAGGGAAGATCGCGGCGAAGATCCAGCTTCGGGTCCCGGAGAAGTCGGAGGCCGAGCCGAGGCCTCGTGCTGACGAGGTGGTGGTGTTCGAGGCCTTCTTCGAGGCCGGCCTCGGACTGCCTGCGGTCGGGATGCTGAGCGAAGTCCTCAAGACTTACAACCTCGAGCTCCCTCAGCTTTCGCCCAACGCAGTGGCGAGGTTAGCCGTCTTCGAGTGGGCCATGAGGGCCGAGGGCTGCGAGGGCCGCGCGGATGTCTTCGTCGCCCTCCATGACGCCAACTGCCAACCGAAGCTGAGGGAGGGGACGAACCGCGTCAAGAGGGCGCTGGCCTTCGGCAGTGCCAACTTCCAGCTTCGGAAGGAGTACCAAGACGCCTTCCCGGCGAGGGCCGTAAACAACAAATGGTACTCGAGGTGGGATCAGGAGTGGTTCTACGCCTCCGTCGGCGCGAACTCCCCCCTTCGGAGTACTAACGCCCACATCTTGTACCGGCGCGAAGGGGTGGTGAAGACCAGCGAAGACATCCTTCGCTCGAGGATCTCGTTGCTACGGAGAGTGGCGGCGAAGATGAGTATGAGGGACCTCGTGGAGGAGTTCATCACCCTCCGGCTCAGTCCCCTCGCGCGCTCCTGGCCGGAGGGGCTCTTTCAGGCTTCGGGCCGAGGTGAACTTAGCGAGTTGGCCTTCGACCACTTCTGTAAGGCTTCGCAATTTCTTTGCTTTAATACTTCGTAGATTTTCACTTCTAACTCAAACTTTTCATGAAGCCGGCCTCGAAATGAGGACCCCGGAGGAGGCCATCGCGGTGGCGGATCGAGTCGTCGGGACCCCGACCCCCGAGGAGCAGACCCAGCGCCTCGCATTGGTGGGGTCCTGGGAGCGCTGGAACAGAGTATGGACCGCGCTCGACATCGGAGGGCTCCCTGCTCTACCGGACTTCGCCCACCTAACTACCTCGTCGGCCGGAGCCAAGAGGAAGAGGGGGGACGAGGATGAACCGGACGCTTCGGGACCTCGGCCAGAGGTCCCCGCAGCCAAAGTTTCTACTTCGGGGGAGGTTGCAGCGAAGCCCGCAACTACTCCGGCCTCCAAGAAGGCAGCGAAGCCCCTGGCGGCGAGGACTTCGGCGGCGAAGGCCGATGCGCGCACTCCGGCCGCGAAGGATGCCACGGATGCCCCGGCGGAACCAACCTCGGGCGCGGAGGTGGATGCGCCAGCTTCGCAGCGAAGGAGCTGGAGGGCACACTTGGCCCCATCCTCCTTTCAAGAGATCTCCGACGATGGTAAATCCTTTTTTCTTTTGCATGCTTCTCTTCAATATGCGGATTTTGACTTGGCTCCTTGCAGAGGATGAAGATGATGCGAGGCCCACTGTGGCGAAGCTGGCAGGCGAAGGTGGATCGAAGCCTGCCGGAGCGAAGCCCACGGAAGCTTCGAGCAGCAGCGGCAGCGGCAGCGATTCGGACTCCGAGAGTGCTTCGTCCGACGACGAAGGCAGCGGAGGCCGCGAGGTCCCTGGAGGTGAAGAAGAAGTGGACGTGGTGGGCTTGAGCCCCGCCTCGCCGGAGCCCGCAGAGGCGACCGTGGCCGTGGTTCACCCTTTCAAGCCAAGGGGGGGCGTGATGGTGGCGGCGATCCGCGGTTTCCGCGAGGCTTGTGCTTCTGCGGAGGAGGGGGACTTGGTGGCCCAGCTTAGCCACCGAGACCCCACGGATCTCTTTTCTAGCTCGAACGAAGTCCTCATGTGGGTGAGCAAAGCCCCTTGCAGCTTCGAACTATATGTTAGCTTTTCGTTGGTACTTATGACTTCTTGAATTTCTGCAGGCCTTCGCACTGAACGCAGCAGCTTCGACTGCTGCCGACAGGCAGATGGAGCGCCTCGCAGAGGACAAGGAGGCCCTTCGCCGCGAGGTCTCAGAGGAAGCCGAGAAGTGGAGGCGGGCCGAGGCTTCGGCTGCTGAGGCGAAGGAAGCCTTGGCTTCGGAGATGGCTCGGCTCCGCGTGGAGCTCCAGGCTTCGAAGGATGCCGAGGCCCGATAGGCGAAGGAGAACGAGGAGCTCCGCCAACGGGCTCAGGATCTTGAGAGCTTCGTCGTGGCCAATCTTGGCGAGGCCACCCAGAGCCTGACCGAGGTCCTTGAGAAAATAGGGACCGAGTGCCGGGCTCCGGACTTTGGCGATCAGGACCCGATTGGGGACCGCGCCGATTTTTTGAAGACTACGGCTTTGATAGCAGACGAAGCGCTGACGGGCTTCGCTTTTATGGCCGGTCGTGTCGCGGGTCAAGGGGTGTTGCATATGCTCCATGCCGCGGGGTGCGACCACCTTCGGGCGGCAACCTCCGTGACCCCAGTGGCCTTCAGGGGTCCGCACTTGGTGACGCCTCTGGCCGAAGTTCGTGGACCCTGGCAGTGGCTGCAGGAACCCTGGAAGGAGCAAGGCTGTGAAGCCGTCCTCGACCTCCAGAAGGCCCTTCGACATCGCCGAGCCAAAGCGCCTGCGGTGCCTGATCAGCCTTCGACTTCGGCACCTCCGCCTCCGAAGGTGTAGATCTCCTTAGGCCTTTTGTAATACTTAGCTGCGGGCTTGTAAAAACTCTATCAGCTTATTAATATGAATATGGGGGTTCTTTTATACCTGCCCAGGCTCAGCCTCCGAGTGTAGACCTCGAAGTGCTCGAGGACTCCGAAGACCTTCGACAGTTGTGGGCAGTCCTCGAAGTAGCTAGGTCTGAAGGTCCCCCTCGTTTTAAGCTTCCGAGGGGGCCCAACGGCGAAGCCATCTCCGAAGTAGCTCAGGATTTGCTAGCCGCTGTGAAGACGGAGTCCTTTCAGAGCCCTTTGTCTTTGCCTTCGCGGACGGCCTTAGTAGGCGACGAAGCCCTAGACTTTTCTGCCTTCGATACGACACCGCCTGCTTCGCAAACTTGGAGCAACCTGCAAAGTGGAAGACGAAGCCTGCGGGCTTCAGAGCCTGGACGGGCCGGCCGAGGGAGAGCGGGCTCCGATGAGGCAACGTCCAGCTGAGGGGGCCCCGGCCGAAAAAGAGGCAAGCGAGGGTTGGGACCTCGCACTCGATTTTTCTTAGGCTTAGACACGGACTACTCGTAGTTTGGTTTTCGAAGTGTATTGTAACATACTTCTTAATTGTCATACAATGTATGGAATTTATTATATTTGCATACTTCGTCTATATGCTTCGCATTGTTTGGCTTCGAACGTTTTAGCTTGTCACGCTCGTACTGCGCATTACATTCGCACACCTCGCATACATGCTTCCCCCCTTTGCTCGTGGCAGCTAGGGACTTAGCCGTTGCTGGTGCGGGCAAAAAATAAAAGATGCGAAGGGTGCGCCTTTCGGCGGCTTCGACGCATGAAATTTTATTTAAGCGAAGGCCACTTTGGGCTTCGAATGCTTTAATTTGGTGCGAAGCAGGGCTTCGGCTGTTCGGAATTTCACTGAGCGAAGGCCTCATTTGGGCTTCGATCACGCTAACTTGGTGCGAAGCAAGGCTTCAGCACAACCAAGTTAAGCGAAGCATGCTTCGGCATGCTAGGATTTGGATGCTGTGCGTGAGTGAGGCTCTGAAACGCACTTAGATTTTAGCGAAGTATGACTTCGAGACGCTTAGGCGTATAGTATATGAGCACGCGAAGCCAGGCTTCGGAGCGTGCTTGGATAATGAAGCAAGGCTTCGGAGCTTGGTCCTGTAATGAGAAGGATATTTTTGGTGTGGATTCACCGAACCTGTGATAATGTGAGTCACCTTCGACTCTGAGCCACCTTCGACTCTGGGCCACCTTCGACCCGGGGATGTGTCAGGCCGGAGCCTGGAATCCCGGACTTGCCGAGCCGTCGCTCGGAAGTCTCAAATCCCACTGCTACGGGCCCGGAGGCGCTGTGTAGCCTTCGGAGGGGTGCTCCGGATTTTGTAAAGCGAAGCAAGGCTTCGGTTTTAAATAAGGCGAAGCATGGGTTCGGTTTTAAATAAGGCGAAGCATGGCTTCGGTTTTAAATAAGGCGAAGCATGGCTTCGGTTTTAAATAAGGCGAAGCATTGCTTCGGTTTTAAATAAGGCGAAGCATGGCTTCGGTTTTAAATAAGGCGAAGCATGGCTTCGGTTTTAAATATGGCGAAGCATTGCTTCGGTTTTTCAACAAGATGGAGCAAAGGTTTGCTTTTAAAGGCGAAGCAGAGTTTTGGCTTTAAGGCGAAGCAGGGCTTCGAATTTATATTAATGTAATTGCAGATTGGTGCATCGAAGTAAGGCTTCGGGCCGTACATACCTTGTAGCCCTTGGGGCTTTGACAGCCTTCGAAACGTGGAGCGGAGCCCCTTGCCGGAGAGTGGGCTCCGGTGTGTGAAGGATGGAGGAAGGCGAAGGTGGCCTTCGAGCTGCACCCGAAGCCCCTTGCCGGAGGGTGCACGAAGAAAGAACGCCTCGAAGCTCCCCCCTCAGGCGCACTTCGGGTTGCAGGCAGTGGTAGAGAACTTAGCTTCTAGGACTAAGGTCCCCACGGACGGCGCCAACTGTTGGAACAATTGCGTTAGTTCCAGCAGGTTTTGTGTGGTGGAGTGTGATGTGGAGAATGAGCCTCGAATGACTTTAACAGAGGGAGAAAAAGGTTTATCCTGGTTCGGGCCTCTCCTGGGAGATAATAACCCTACGTCCAGCTGTGGTGGATTTGGCATGGTATGCCCTACTATGGAGTAATAGTTCCAGGGTCTCTTGGCCCCCTGGGGCGTGTGTCCCTGTTACAAGGGCTTGGCCCTGCTTTTATAGGCGCACAGGCCAAAGGAAAGTACCGGGATGCCCTCTATGAGCCCTAGGTTTATAGGGGCAGAGAGGGAAAAAGGGGCTAGCTACGGTACAAAGGTACTTTGCAGCTTTACAGCTTTACAGGCGTGTCAGACTACGCCAGGCTTTGACCAGCTAAACGACATACCAGGGGCGGCGGGGCCCCCGGTATGGCCTATATACTTAGATATTTCTTGAGCTTCGAAGTAGGGGCCGGAGTCCTTCTGGCAGAGGCCGCGAAGAGGGCTTCGAAGTGCACCCCGAAGGGGGGCTTCGAAGCATGCTCCGAACAAGCCTCCGAACAAATCTCCGAACAGGCTGGAAAGGGTCCGGAGGCTTGCTCTGAGGAGCTCCGAAGGGAGCCCGCAGGCTAACTCCGAACAGGGCTCGAAGGCTAACTCCGAACAGGGCTCGAAGGCTAACTCCGAACTGGGGTCGAAGGCTAACTCCGAACTGGGGTCTCTGAGCCTGGGCTTCGAACTGGGCTCCGAACTGGGGTCTCGGAGCCTTGGCTTCGAACAGTCTTGACAGGGTTCGAAGGCTGGCTTGCGGAGGAGAAGGCTTCGAAGTGTACCCCGGAGGGGGGCTCCGAAGCATGCTCCGGAGGGCGGCCTCCAGCATCTTTCGCCCGGAGGGTGGCCTCCGGCGTCCTGCGCCCGGAGGGTGTCCTCCGGCACCCTTTGCCCGGTGGGTGGCCTCCGGCACCCTGCGCCCGGAGGATGGCCTTCGGACTTGGCTCCCGGAGGGCGGCCTCCGGACTTGGCTCCGGAGGGTGGCCTTCGGACTGGCTCCGAGAGGCGGCCTCCTGCGCCCGAACTGGGGCTCCGAGCCGGACCTCCCGATCTAAGGGCTCCGAAGCTACAGGGCCTGAAAGGCACCTTGGGACCTGAAAACAACACTTAGAGATAAAACAGGCTCCGACAGTGCTGGGCTCTGGGCCGAACTTGTCGGAGGCTGACGTCATTTGGCCCCTATTCAAGGGAAATATATTCCCCCAACAAATACAATTGTAATAGCAAGGCAAGAAACATACTATTCATTAGTCTGAGTCACAATGAGTTTGATAGGGTCCTGCACCTACGAACTGCACGAGAAATTTGGACAACTTTGAAAACTTTTCATGAGGGCACTACTCAAATTAAGGCTAGGCACCAAAGCACATATAATCAAGAATATCAAATGTTTGTGCAAGGCCCTGGTGAATCTGTAGATGCCATGTTTGCTTGATTTGATGGGATTGTGAGCAACTTGCGCTCCACTAGGACTTTAGCTTATTCAGATCATGATAAAGCTATCAAACTTCTCTATGTTCTTGATCGTAGCATATGGGAGGTGAAGATATCTAGTATTGACGAGTCGGCAAGCTATGACACTTTGACTTGCGACGAGCTCTTCAATAAGCTTAAGTCCACCGAGATTGCCAATGCATCTCGTCCAAGATTTGGAAACTCTTTGTTGCCATCTATTGCTTTAGTTTCTGGTCTTGGCAGTGGTACCTCATATGGAGGTAATTTTTCTTGTGGTTCTAGAGTTTGTGTTTTTTCTAGTAGTTTTGACTTGTCCTCCCTGGTCTCTGTCACAAAAAGACATGTGGACACTCTAGATGATGAGGAGCTAGCTCTCATTATAATCAAGTTCACCCGCTTCTACAATGATAGACGAGATCAGAGGAAATGAGGGTCTCGGGGATGTTTTGAGTGTGGAGATCCTTCTCACATTAAATCCAATTGCCCTAAATTAAAAATGAAAAATGAAAATGAGCACAAGCACTAGAAGTGGAACAAGAAACCCTTCTTTAAGGGGAAGCACGAGAAAGTGGCTAAGAAGGTAGCCAGAGCTTTTGTAGCCGCCGTCAGTGACGTCAACACTTTATCAAGCGATGAGCCAAGCTCAGAGGAGGAGGAGCCTCCGAAGAAAGAGGAGAAGAAGGAGAATAACAAAATGGACTTCACCGGCCTTTGCTTCATGGCCGACAACATCTATAGCAGCGATGAGCTCGATATATCTGAGGTATATCTATCCCATGACTAGCTTCTTGTTAAAAATGATGAATTACATGATGCTATTTGTTCTTAGGATAGATTACTTAAACTTGCTGCTAAAGAACGAAAAGAACTAAAATTCAGACTTGAATCTATTTCCACTGAACTTGCAATTTTAAAATCTAAGTCTGATGATGCTGAATGTGAATCATGTCTTGTTGTTATGAGTGAACTTGCTCAGCTACATTCTACACATGCTCAAATTGTTGGAAAACATGAAATTGCTCAGAAGCAGCTTTTGGAGATGGAGTATAGTTCTGTTGTCATCAACGAATGCATGAACTATCCCTTACTTGTTGAAAGCATTAATTTGAGATATAAGCATGTTGATGAACTTAAGGCTAGATTTGAGAGTGCTAAGTGTTCTAAGGATGTGCAGCCGGCGTGTCCCACCTACATCACCCTTAAGGACCAACTCAACTTTGCTAGAGAGCAAGTCAAAAAATTAAAATGTGAAAATGATTATCTTCTATCCATGGTGGAAAAATGCACTGAAGGAAAGGGTAGGATGGATTTGCTTTTGGCTAAAACAAAAATTTGTGCTGACAGGGCAGGGTTAGCTCTAGGGTTGGGCTACGAGAGAACCACTCGAAACACATCGAGCGAAACTGTGTTCACTCCACCCACTACCCTTGAGAAAGAAAGAGCCCAGTTTGACACCACACAAAATGCCGATAATCCTACTCAACCTACTAAGAAAGTCCTATCTTCACCAAAGGAAACTCCTCAGCAAAAACCCAAGAAAATTGTGAGATTTGCGCCTGAGACCCATACTTATACCCCCAAGAGAGTGTATCATTGTTCTTATTGTCAGCGGGTGAGTCACTTGGTTGGGTTTTGCTTTCGTCGTATCAAGGATGAACAACGTTCTCATTCAATGAGCTTTCAGGACATGTATTACCCATCTTTAGGTATGCATGAGTCTGCTTTCACTCGTATTCTAATTTTGAGGCTCCCCATTGTCCGATGAGAGATTTTGCCCATCGTGGTGTACACCATGCTTCATATGGTGCTAGACCGCGTGTAAGAGGTTTTGATTCTCGACAGACTAGGAGACCTCATCATTTTCCAGGTTCGCACTTTTTAGGTAGACTGTACACTTTTTATCATGATTCATATCCTGTGCATAAAAAGTCTACTGCTTTGCAAGGTTCTCAAGTTTTACAATGCTAGATTCCTAAACAATTTTCACTCACCCTAACACTGAGCACTCAAGATTTTCTGGCATATTTTGAGGGGGAGTTGTATATCACTACATATTTTTCTGACATATGATTAATTGCTTTTACAAGTACATGCTTTATTATACCTTTGAAGTATTGTGTTTTATACTATTGATTATACTTTGCTTGAATACATCTGATATCTGTTATGAGCATGGCTTTCATTTGTGAAAATTTGGAAATGATCACTACTTAGTCTAGAAACTAGCATGAATAGGTTGAGTGCATTTGTTATCTTTTACATACCTGGTAGCTAGGTTCTTTTCACTTGGATGCTAATACACAACTTGATCTTATCAAAAATATTGTGCTGAAAATTAAAAATATATAAAAAATGAAATGAACGATGAAAATGAAAAAGTGAAAATGATTGATATTCATGTTGTTTTGTGTTGAAATTGAAAAGATCTAGGTGGGTTTGTTTTGTCGCACTACTTTGTTCTAGAATGCTTACCATAGTACTTTGGTATGAATTGGGACATTAAAGTGTATACTAAGATCAATATTTTAAGCTTCTGATGGTTTCAACCTAGGCTTAGTTTGGTCGTCTAACATAAGGTTGACATGCAAATAACCCCTGGCACAACAATGAAAAATAAAAAAAATAAAAAATCATCATAAAGCTTGAATTAATTGCATATCAAGTTTGTTGAACCTCCTTGTAGTGGGATATGCTTATCTGGTGAGTATTTGTTAGCTTTTGCATCTCATGCCTTGCCATGTCTAGTATGCTAGTCTGAGTGGTGATGCTTTTATTTGTTAAAATCTGAAAAATGCTTGCATTGTCAAAGGGGGAGAAATGAACATGATGCTTTTGCCAAAGGTGGGGATAATGTTTTACATGAGTTATTGTCAAAAAGGGAGATCGAGGGAGATATTTTATGAAATGACATGTTTTGGCTTTTTTTGAGTTTTTATGGTCACTTGTGCGCTGAACTTGAAACTTTCATCATGTTTCTTTTTGGAGTTGTCAATTGACTCATCAATGGGGAGATTGTGAAACCAAGTGGGGTCGCACTGTGATTTTTATATTGGTGATGAGTGATTGACAAGTTTGCTCGATCAGGAGTGATGAGTGAGTGGTGGTTTGCTTGCATCGATTGGATCGATGTGTGAGTGTAGAATGTGTGCCGAAGGGATCAATGTGCGTCACATTTCTTGTTTTGGCTTGTCTCATATGTGCAGGATGGAGATGCTAGCCAACTGTCAACGGCAGGTGATCTAGGGTCAAACGGGGAGCTTGATGTCAGAGGATCAAGGAGGCCGGGTGAAGTTGGGGATGATCTCTGGAGTACACGTGGAGATAGAGCAAGACATGGACAGACGGATGATCGAGACAGCGTGTCAGCCAAGTCAGCGAAAAGGAGGCCGGTGCAAGTGATCAGGCGGTTTGAGGGGATCGAGAGCGGGATAGATTTGCTGGTGGTCGAGTTCGCAGATTGGTGTCACGTGTCGCGCGATCAGGAAGGCTTTGTCGGTTTCGGCTAAAAACTGTCGTATCAGAAAGTGTTTTTAAATTCCAATAAACAAGAGTTTATTTTTCTGTTTTAGTCATCTAGATTAAGTGTAATCTTTTAGTATTTTTTGGAATGCTTAATTCTGAAAAAATATTAAAAGAATAGGTTCAATGTTGTAATAAATTAGGAGTACACTTTTGTGTATTTTTCAGAATTGATAATTCTTGGTGGCTGAACATTTTAGAGAAGCATATCTTTTCACAATTTTAACAACTTTGTCTGTGTTTTGCTGATCCGTTCCTGTTGCTTGTTTTGGTCTTCTATGTGTGCCGTATTTCCAATAGTCTGTATCTATAGCAAGCAGTAGCACAACAAAGTATTCCCTTGGATATGCTACAGCACCGGCAAGACAAGAAACAGGTGCACTGTTCTTGGAGTGTTTGTTGTTGAAGTTTCTCTTGTTTGATTCTATTTTCTAGACAAATCAAGTCTGTTCTTGAGAAATAGCTGTTGTTTTTGTTGGTCTGGACACACTACAGGAATTATGCGTGTTGCCGCAAGCTAACTTCTGATTTCCTAGGCAGTACTGGTTTTGTTGATTTATTCTTGAACCTTGGTTGTATAGTTCGGGGATGATCTTTTTAGAAAGAAGCTTTCTATTGTGATCTTGGCACTTGATCTTCCTAATCTTCTTTCTACAAGTTATTGCATGTTGTTTGTTCTCCTAGATTTATTTTGGTGCTTGTTTTGTAGCAACCACGTAGAGGCTGATACCCTGACTGCTACACAACACATAAAACCGATGAACAATATTACAGTTGTTTTAGTACTGCATCTCTGTCTGCTCGGTTGTTGTGGTGGATTTAAGTTGCTGAAGTTTTTGTGTTATTAATCGCTTAAGATTTGAGAGTTTTTCCTGTGCTTATTAGAAACATGTTCTGCTCAAAGTTTGCTGAGTCGACCAAGCCAACTTTGCTTCGATCATTATTCTTTGAATGATTTTCCATGTTATTGGTTTGGCTGCATGTTTCTTTGTTGTATCAGTATCCACGCAATGACTCATTGCCATGAATATATGGTTTTTCTTGGCACATAGGATTCAATTCAAATTAGTTGTTTTCAGTGATTAAAACTGCATCATGTTGTGTGCTAAGCATAATTTCTGTCCAGTTTTGTTTTGCTGTGATCTGAATTTTACCTCCTATGTTGGATTTGTTCTAGTTGCTAAGTTTTTGTGTTTGGTCTAAGTAATATCATCATCCAGTGATGTTCATTGATTTTAATTATCATCTTCAGCCATTTCAGCTGGAAGTACAGGCCAAGCTCACTATGCCTATGAGTAATTACTGTTTCGGCATCATTTGAGTTAGAATGTTGTTGTAGCTGTGGTCTGTTCCCCTGGTAATTTCAATTCATCATCTGGCACATATTTTTTCTGTTCTGTTGCTAAACTAAAGAAGTAGAAGGGGGTTTTTATTTGCTCATAAGCTGGACTCTTGGAGACTGAAAAATTTGAGAGAAGAGTATTCGTTACTAGAAACTTCTTTGCCCCTCCTTGTTTTCCTACTACCGAGTGCTTATAAGTTCTGGTGGGATTGATTGGCACTGTTCATCATCTAGTATAGTATTTTTGCTGAACACACCGATTTTGTCCCTAAAATGCTACAGCTTTGCTGCTCCTAAGCTAGAACCTGAGTACTTTTGGTTCTTCATCTGATACTGCACATCATGGTTAAAAACCAAACCAGCAAACTTTCATTCATGGACATGAATAGGTAAACAAAATTTCTGTTGCGTCCTTCTTCCTATTCTACATTCTGTCTCATGAGTCTTTGTCAAACTATAGAATATACTTAAGTATAGTCCTGAAGCATCTGATTACAAACTGATTAGTTTGCTTTGATCACTTGATATTGCACTACTGTTGATACCTTCATTTCTGTTTGATTGATGAAGTTATCAAGATCAGATAGCAAAGTAGGCAATTAGGTATATTCAGAAAAGTTTTACTCAATCAATTTTATCTGTTCTTTGAAGTTTCTCAATCCTATCAGAGTTTCATTGAGCGACTAGGCTACATCGCTATTTCAATTACCAATTCAGACAGTGCAAATCGGTAAATCATTCTCTGATAGAAGAATTTCTGAGTTTCAAACTCCGATCTAGAGGAAGAATTAAATTTTTATTGTTTTGATCTGAATTTTTAGAAGTGATCATCAATTTTTCTTTTGCAATATTTTAGGGGTGCATTTAGTAATCTGAAAAGGCCATCAATTCGTGAGAATTTGTCCACGCGCCTATTCACCCTCTCTAGTCGTCATTCCGATCACAGGTACCAGCGCAACTAGCGCTCCCTGTCGTTCTCAGCCTTGCACCGCTTTGAAACCCGTGCGAGTGCTCCCATACACCGAGCACCGCCACCTCACTATGAAGTCCCTAGTGCCACGCAGGCCAGAAGAGACTAGCGCTGTGCACCGCCGACGTGCCGTCTATGCGCTGAAAGCCACCCTACGCCGAACTCCGTTGGGACGGAACTTCATATGAGTGCCGAGCGCCTCCGCCCCTGATCCATTTTGCCGCCACTTGCGTAACTCCTAAGAAAAACAATGGAACAGGAGTTCCTCAAGAAAACCAAGACTGGTTTTTGGGAGAAGGAAAAAACCGATGGAATAGTCTGGCTAGCAATCAGTACGGTAAGAAAAAGGGATTCACCAAAAAAATTGCTACAGGAAACAACGAAGAACAGTGTTGGGAAAACTTCAGGAAGAAGAAGACCAAAAATAAAGTGACCCAGATTTTTAAGAATTGGTAAAGTAATTTCTGAAAATGGGCTTTTATAGCCAACATGGAAAAGTAAAAAAAGAGACTATTTTGCCCCTACGGTTTAATTAACTGCAGACTCTATTTTATGGACTCAAGACCCACATGGCTAAAAAGGTAAAATCCTATTCTAGGTACTTTGTCCCGATCCGAAGCTTTCGTAGCGACTACGGCTTCTCCTCGGGATGTTTCGATCTTGATGTGACGGTTTTGAGCAAAAACTAACAAAACCCTATAGATCACCGGCACATGTCACCAATCTGCGAACTCGACCACCAGCAAGTCTCTCTTGCTTTCAATCCCTTAAGCAGCCTTGTCACTTGCACCGACCTCCCTTTCGTTGAATTGGTCAACACGTCATCCCGATCATCCTTCCATCCATGTCTTGATCCATCTTCACGTGTATGCCTGAGATCTTCCTCAACTTCACCCGGCACCCTTGATCATCTGGCATCAAGATCCCCGCTTGACCCTGATCACCCGCCGTTGATAGTTGACTTGCAACTCAACCCTGCACTACATGAGACAAGCAAAACACGAATCTCCACACAACACACATCTCAATGCACAACGATCCCTTCGGTGAACCAAAACATGCAATGACAAATCCAGACAATTGAATCAGGCAAATTTGTCGATCACTAATCACTAAGATAAAACCACAGTGCAAACCCCACTTGGTTTCTCAATCTCCCCCTTGATGAATGCATTGACAACTCCAAAAAGAAAAAAGATGAATGTCGAGGTTCACCACACAAGTGACCATAAAAACTCAAAAAAGAGGAAAAACATGTCACTAGATTTTAAAATTCTCCCCCTTAAGAAAAGATCATCCCCTTCGAGAAAAGCAAGACAATGTTTCTCCCCCGTTGGCAATGCATACATCAAGGTGATAAAAATGATGCAAAGAGAAGTACGAGGGTGAGTGTATGTGCAATATTCTAAAACATGATTAGCAACAATTATAGTACAAACACAAGCATTTGCCTTGAATATTGTCTACAAATACTGCATGATAAGCTCATATGAATCATATCCAAACAGAATCAAGAGCAAGCATTTTTAGGTTTAGCAAACAAAAGAATCACCACTTAGACTAGCATACTAGAAAAGATAAAGCATGGAATGCAAAATCTAGCAAATACTACCCAGACATGCATAGTAAAATAACACGGAGCTTCAGGAAACTTGTAATTATGCAATATTTTCAAGCTTTTATCCTTTTTTCTTTTTGATTTTAGTGCCAGGGGTTATTTTCATGTCATCCTTATGCTAACCGACTAAGCCAAGCCTAGGTCAAGCAACGACCATCATAAGCTTAAAGCATTAGTCATGGCATACAATACAGTGTCCCAGTTCATACCAAAGTGCTATGGTAAGCAGTCTAGAACAATGCAGTGCGATAGAGCAAACCCACCTGGATCATTTCAATATTAGTACAAAAGGCATGGATATCAATTTCATGATTGTTATCAATTTATAGTACAAGATTTCAGTTGGGGGAAAATATTTCATCCTCGAGAGGTCAAGGACTCCTCCACAACAATGCAAGCAAAAGAAACAGAGTCTAAAGAGTTGGTCTTTGAAGATCCTAAAAGCATCAACGCTTCGTTGTATTCGGAGCTCTTCACAACGAAGGCCTCCGTCAAGGCTTTGGCATGACAAAGCCTTCTAGAGGCTCTTTACTCAAAGGGGTACCGCCAGCAACGATAGAAGGGTTATCTTCTCACTGATTAGACTAGTCTTTTACTCTTTTAACCCTACGAAGAATATTAAACAATATCTTCTTAGTCGGTTGTAACTAGAGGGTAAATGAGTCTTTTCCCAATGTATTCTGTCTATAAATACCTCTGTTCACTCTGTAATGGGTATCAAATACTCAGATATTCAATACACACTTCGAACTATCTCAAGCTATTATCCTATTCGTAAGCTTGGAATAGTCTTCTTAAACAGACACTCTGTTTGTTAATCTTTCTAGTTCTTTAAACCTGTTAGCATAATATTTTACGCCAACAGTTGGCGTTGTCCGTGCAGAACCTAGTACAAAAACTTTGTTCTCTACCAATCCTTTCCTAGAGCCATGCCTCCTAAAAGGAGCCTAGGCACTAGTCCCCTCCGGAGGTCTTCTTGGACCTCTAGGTTGAGGTCTTTGAACACCACCCGAGGTGAGAGGACCCTCCATGGTCCCCCTACATCAAACTCCCAAAACGAATACTCTTCCTCGAGCATATGGAGCTCCTCTTGTGGCTCCGTCCATGCTCCGAACTGACGAAGCCTCTCCCGCTGCTCCGTCCATGCTCCGAACTGACTTCTTCAGTTCTCAAGACCCGGAGGTCCCCTCCAGAGGAAACGAAGAATGTCTTGATGACGTGGTGACCCAGATGGCTGCTCTTCAGGCTGAAGTAGGAAGATGGAGGCAGAAAGCTACCGACAGGCTTCGCCCTCAGACTAGCCCTATCATCCCGGAGGTGCCTCAAGACAACGACCCTATCTACTATCCCGAAGCCTCTGAGATTCAGAGAAGCACCGAAAATGCTTCTTTCGATGATGAATCTCCGCTACACCTAGACTTGCAAAAGGTGCGCTTCGACCCTAAATTCAGGACTTCGAAGCTATGCAAGTACTCCGGAGAGGAAGATCCCAGGGAATTCTCCCGCTCTTATGCTCTAGCAATTGAAACCAACAGAGGGGTTCGAGACACAATAGCGAAGTGTTTCCCTCTTGCGCATGAAGGAGTTGCTCTGTGTTGGTTCTGCTCTTTGAAACTAGGATCGATTGGATCCTAGGAGCAGTTGAGAAATAAGTTTGTAAGCAATTTCCAAGGGACCTTCATGCCCCCTATGTCTACCGGGAGTCTTTTTCAGGTGTTGCAACAACCTGGAGAAACTCTGCGGCAATTTTTCAAGCGCTTCGCTCATATGAAGTCACAGATAAGAGGGCTATCTGCATCATCTGTAGTTGATGCAGCATGGGAAGGAGTCATGAACGCAGGCCTCCTAGACAAGCTTCACCGGAAGCATATTTCCTTAGTAGCATAGCTAATGGCCTACTTTGAGGAATATGCTAGGTCGGAAGAGGGATGGCTCCGAAGGACAGCTTCATCTTCGCCAACCGTCCTTCAAGAAGTCAAACTTGAGTTTAAGACTTTAAATCCACCACAAGGGTACCACTTCGACAACAACTAGCATGACAGACGAAGAGGGCGAAAGCATCCTCGCTCTGAGGTTTTAAATATTGCCCCCTCTTCTTCGAAATTGCCCCCTAAAAATCCACAAGCTCCAGGAAACAAGGTTAGCAGTTGGAGGCCGCTAGGGAAGCCGGCTGGCTGAGGCCAGACTTTCTTCTACTATGTACATGGTGAAAATCAAAGCCATGCTACCGACGCATGCAAGTCTATACTAGCTCTGCGGAGCGAGTATCTCGAGAGGAGCTCCGGTCAAGGCACTACTGACCGAGCCCATCCTGATACACGTCCGGAGCCGATGCAGACTGTCGGACATGTAGACAGCTTCGAAGCCCCAAGATAGCCTTCGGTGGACAGTGCTATGCCACCTCTGAAACAAGAAGATACACAAGACCATGGCAAATGGGTAGTTCTCCCCATCTCTGGAGGAGGGACCCAGGGCGACATGTCAAAAAGACAACGAAGAGAATATGTTTGCGAAATAGGGCATATTGGGACCTCCTCGTCGGCGCTGAAATGCCCAAGTGGTCTCACGTACCCATATCCTTATCCGCGGCCGATGCAGCTGGTATTAAATTCCCTCATGCAGACCCTCTTATTATTACAACTGACAATACAGGAATAGAGGTCCGAAGAGTGCTAGTTAATGGTGGAAGATCCTTATATATTATCTTCGTCCAGGTCTTCGACCAATTGTGCATCCCTCAAAAGCATTTACTTCCAATAGCTCATCCGCTTCAAGGCTTCGCAGGCCCTCCTGTTGATGCCCTCAGCCAAATAGTCCTCGAGGTCGCCTTCAGAGAGGGGCTCCTAGATAGATCAGAGGAGGTGATTTTTGACGTCGTCGACGCCCCTTATGCTTATAATGTTATTTTCGGAAGGGAAATGCTAAATCAATTCGGAGCTGTGGTGCATCATAATTATTTATGCCTGAAAATGCCCACACAAGGAGGAGTGCTTACAATCCTCGATGACCAAGCTACGGCGTGGAGGGTGGAGTACGGCCATGGTCCACCTCTTGATCCTAAACAGATAAATAATGTACAAGATCATTTGAAGGATGCCTCCACGTCAAGTGAGCCCTCGAAGATATCCTCCCTCAAGTCAAGCCCCAAAGGTGAAATTATAACGAAGATCATTGTCAAGGACGACAAAGACTATCCCATCTAGTTTGGCAAGGAACTGCCTTCGGAAATTGCCACTTCGCTGGAAGAAGTAGTTAAAGAAAATATGGATGTCTTTGCCTTGTCCGACGAAGATATTCTCGGAGTCGACCGAAGCATCAATGAGCACAGCCTACTCATCAACCCAAGGGTTCGACCTATTCGCAAGGGGCTCCGCAAATTGTCGACAGAAAGGGCGGACCTTGCTAAAGCAGAGGTGGAGAAGTTGTTAAAGGCCGAGATCATTACAGAGGTGGCCCACATGGAGTGGTTAGCCAACCCTATCTTTGTCAAGAAAAAGGCCTCCAACAAGTGGCGCATGTGCATTGACTTCACATCCCTGAATAAAGCATGCCCACGTGACCCCTACCCCATGCCCTGCATTGATCAACTCGTCGACTCCACTGTCGGCTCCAATCTTTTAAGCTTCCTCGACGTGTACTCCGGATATCATCAAATATGATTAAAATGCAAAGACAAAGCCAAGATGTAACACCCCAAATTTTCTAAGAAATAAAAATATCATTTAATCTATTTTCCTGGAATTATCTATTTTGGAAATACCCTTAATGCCCTCCTTAAGCTTTTTGAACTAAAACCTAGATGAAATGACCAAACCAGGGGTTAGAAAAATTTGTATCTGATCCCAAGGCCCAAATATATTTTTGAGAATTTTTACAAATTTTTATCAACCTTGGAAGTAGCCCAAACATTTTAATCCATTTTCTGTAATTGTTTTTATTCAGAAAAACATTTAAATAGTAACGGGCCCTCCCCCTCCCTTTCTCTCTCTCTCGGCCAGCCCAGCCCGTTACCCCCACGCGCCTCGGACTGACACCCGGACCCCACCCATCAGAGACACCCTCTCTCCACACACGCGCACCAGACACCCCGGCCCCACCTGTCGGCGCCAACCGAACCCCTCGCGCCCAACCGCTCGACCCCACCCGTCAGTCTCTACACCCGATCGCTCATGCCCGCTGGCATGTGGCCCCTTCCTGTCAGATCCTTCGTCTACGCGATATCCGCCCCCAAATCCCCCCACCTCGCCGGTCGACGCCTTAATGTGCCTCAGATCCGTTGCTCCCGACCCCCTCCCCTCAAATTGAGCCCGCCATTACAACCCCCGGTCCACGGCGACAGTTTCCCCTATTCAAATCCGACCGATTCACGTCCAGGTTCGATGAATCAAGTGCAACCCGAGCTCGCCGGCATTTAAACACGTTTACTCTTGGCCACCGTCAATTGCGCCCCCTTTGCCCCCGCCGGTGGCCCTATTTAAACCCCCTGGCCGTCCGCGTTACACCCCTACACCCAATCGCTACGAGAACGAACAAGAGCGCCACACTTCACTTTTTTACACCTCACCATCGCCTTCGCTCCAGCCACTGCTCGCCGTCACCGGTGACCCTCTCCGTCCTCGCCGACCGCACCGCCGTGACCGCAAGCACCACCCTGACCGCGGCCACCACTCCGTCATCGACGACCCATGCTGGAACGCCACCGCCGACGAGGACCCGAACACCTCCGCTGCCCTCGCTCGTCGCCGGCCACACTCCGACGACCCCAAGTCCCTCCGACGGTACCCTCTTGACCCCCATAGTGTACTGATTATGTTTTAGCCCTTAGAGCCAACCGCCATAGCTCGCCGTGGCCGTTGTACCCTCGCCGTCACTGGAGAAGACGACCGGCACAGGTTGAGTACCCGTGCCGTGTCGGATCTAATCCCGGCTGTGCGATCCAGATCTAACAGTGGCGGTTAAATCCTTTGTGCGGTTTAATCTACACCGTCGGATCTGAGCGAAGGTGTACGTTTTAATCTCGTGCATTCGTTAATATTTAAAACCCACGATTAATCTGGGCCGTCCATCGCGTACCGGTTCGGTCTTTTAATACCGTGGACCCGAGGCTATTTTGGGATTTAATTTAAATTCCATAAACTGATTTTAAACTTCTAAAATTCATAACTGGTGCATTTGAACTCGAAAAATTATCATTTCAATTCCAGAAAATTTGTAATTTTATTCTCTACATGTTAATGCAATAAAAACAGTATGTTTACTTTGGATATTCCATGTTTATTTAATAAAGTATCCAAATGCTCTTTAATGAAAATTACAAATTCAAATGTTTAAATTTCAACAAAATTTATATTTATTCATTTCCTGTTAATTTAATAAAAACCACTACATTTTCTGTGAAGCTCTTATTTTAAATTAATTAGAAAACTTATAATAAGATTATTCACAATTAAAACCCCTTTTATAAAGGACCATATTTCATTATAGTTCATTTTAAATATCCATAAAATGAATTTCAGAAATTTAACACCTCTATTTTCCTTAAGTTAACCTAAGCCAAACCTTTATGCTTGTTGTGTGATTTTGTATTTTTTATTGAATGTTATGTTTATTATTCATGATAAAAAGACTACGACGCCGCCGAGGAGCCGGAATAATACCCGGAAGTTCCCCCGTCGCCTTTTGCTGAGCAAGGCAAGTCACCAAACCACTCTTTTGAGCATGTTGAACCCATGTTTTATTAAACTATCGCTAAAACACATAGGATATACATGCATTAGTCAAATGAAACCCTTACAATATATTTATAAGGATCCCCCGACCTTGATGTGCAACCGAAGCCATGCTATCTAGCCTAAACTCCTTGTCACCATATGATTAGTATTATTAGCTAGTGTCCAATGTATCGACATGATTGCTATAGGATTAAAAATGAGTCGTAGCAACTTGGTTCTACTATATGATCCCCGTTATCCTCATCCTTGGAATTCTATTGGTGATAGAGTTTTGGTTGTGAGTGTATGCATGGTGGGTTCCGGGTGCAACCTAGGGCATTGGTCGGTAGCACCCGGGGGACTATAAGGACCGGTCTGAGGGATCCGTTGCAATACACTTCTGTACTAACCACAAGTCTAATGGGTAAGTCCTAACTAAGGTATGGAGTGTTCCAAACCGAGGCCACCATTTGGAGATGGGTCAAGCTGCACCTGCGGGTGGCTTTACCGACGTGGCGCAAAAGGGGGTGCGACGTTAGCCGGGATGCGGCCCGGCGCGCCGGCGAAACCTAGAGCGGGTGGTTATCGCTTGGAGCATTTCATGCTAAGGTTTTGGCACGAGTTCCCGTGGTATCGGTCATCTCGTTACACTTTGGTGTTTGGGATGAGTGCGTGCCTTGTGGGTACAGTAGTACACCTCTGATCAGAGTCATAAATCTTTTCGAAAAGCCGAGCCCACGGTCAAGGGCAGGTTGCGTGACATTCCACAGTTAGTTTACTTTTGTTATGAATGTGCATGATGGATTGACATGTAAGGACTGTTGTGCGAGGAGGTAAAACGTGCTCCTCGAGTTAGATGGTATTATTGATGTTCATGTTTATTATTCCGCATGATAAAATTTGACTACACTAAATGCAATAACTGAAAATGTACTTTTGCGCACTTTTAGCCATTACCCTTCCTTTGTTATTATCTTGCATTATTACTTGCATTTGTGGTGGCTTGTTGAGTACTCTTTGTACTCATACCCTTTGGACACACCATTCAGAGGATGTCTACTACGAGGAAGGTCTGGAGTAGCGACTTAGTCAAGATGATCCTAAAGAGGGCGTTCGTCATGCTTTTAATTATTTATTTTATGTTTACTCTTATGTAATAATTGTGGTCTGCGTACCACGGATGATTGCTCGTATGTACGTGTCGCATGAATAACCTCTTGTATTATTGTTTTTCTTTGGAAATTCAATAATGTTCCGATTTGTTAAATCGGGGCGCCACACAAGACAACCTTGATCACTCCATAGGGAGTCTTTTGTTATGTTAGAATGCCCTTCATCTTAAGAAATGCCGGGGTAACTTTTTCAAGGTTGATTGCTAAGACTCTAGGTCACCTGATAGGTCGCAATGTCGAGGCCTATATGGATGATATTGTAATAAAGAGTGCTTTAAAGCACCAACATAGTCTAGACTTAAGTAGAAACTTTTGAGAGCCTCGGAGCATGAGGAGTTCGGTTTAACCCCAAAAAATATATCTTAGGGCCTCAAGCTGTGAAATTGCTATGGTACTTTGTGTTGATAGCAAAAAATGACATTAATGGCTAGATTGTCAAAATATCAATTTTGGTAATTTGGGCTGAAAATACACATGTCCAGGGTCCGGCTGAAGCCCTACGGGGCCGAAGTCCATTGAGCTATGGGCTCCGAAAGCCTCTAGCCAGCCCATGGGCTTCGGCCAGGAATCCTTCGGAGGCCTACGCTGCCTAAGCTTCGGCCCGAGGAGTAGGCCTCGACGGGCCTAGCTGAAGCCCACCTCGGCAGAGATAGAGTTGTATGCATTCCCAGCTCAATCTTTATCTCTATCTGGCCGGATTAATAGCAGATTAGATTAGGAGGTAAGCCCCTATAAATAGAGAGGCAAGGCCGGAGTAGAGAGCCCCCCCAACTCAAACCAAACCAAAGCCCCATGCTTTGATCGTATTTACTTTACCTTTATTTTCCTGTACCTCTTCGTGGGTTTGCCTAGAAGCCCTCTGATGGCCACTACGGAACAGTGGTAACCCTTGTTACTTCGCTTGTGAAATATCCTTTAATCTACGTAATAGATTGCTATCGCCTTGTTACTTCCCCTGTGAAGTATCCGCTAATCTGCGTAATAGATTGCTACCTTCTCTACTAGTGCAACACTTAGCAAAATTCGGTCCTCAGGCCGAATTGGTACTTCAATTTCTCTCTGTTGCAGGTTCGCACGATCGGAGCTACTTCGTCGGAGGTGTCCGGAGCTGAGAGATCGGTTTCGGAGGTCCCCACGACACCCTTCGGCGGGATTGTGGTCTCCGGTGACAGGCTTCGCTAGTAGACTTCGTCGCAACAGGCTTCGCCACGAACATACTCCGCATCGGACGAAGTTGCACTCGCGCGCGGCCCTCGCATCACTATTCTGTAATTTGTTGTATCAAAGACCGCACGCCGAACCCCGCTGTTCGGAGGTGATCATCGCGTCCAGATCCGTTCAGAGTCCATCTTCGACCGGATCAGTCCGAACGCCGAAGCACCCTTCGGCGGAGCACTTCGCACTAGATGTCGAAGGTACACTTCAGTGACCCCTTCGCACCAGACTTCGAACCAGACGAGCTCCGACTGGTTTGCTGATTTTATTCTGTTTAATCTATCTTTTTCGGCTAATTGGATTATTTTGTGTAATCTGGGTTCCTGGCGACTCCACCCCCTTATCACTATTAAGGGTAGTCAGAACGCGGCGTCAGTGCTACGTCACGCTTAGGCCTGTCCCTATGTATCCGTGCACTTTTGGATCACCGAACTGACCCAAGTGCGGGGCACGTTTCTGTGTCAACAGACTTTTTGGCGACTCCGCTGGGGAAGGCTACGCCAACATGATGAGTACGTCTACATCGGCCACCGGTACATCTACATGGACTACTACGTCTACACCGCCGATGGACGCAATAGGAGGCGCGGATATCGACAACCGCAACATATTGTCACCCAGTGTTCACAAAGGCGCCAGGCGCTAGTCGGGCGGCGACCTGGCGCCTAGCGCCTAGGGGCGCCTAGGCGGCGCCTAGGTCTGCTTGTTTCCCATGCATATTTTCACTACAGTCCTTCTTTTACCTCTATTTCCTGTGTTTTTCCATAGTGATGCATTCACTTCCCAGGCTATTTTCCAATGTGAATGCGTTCCCCGAAGCATTTTTCTGTTTCCCATGCGTTTTCCAAAACTATTTTTCTGTTTCCTAGGCTGGTTTAATGCGTTCTGCATTCTCCCATGCATTCAAGAGTCAAGACTCTGTTTCCCAGCATGCATTCAAGACTCCATCCCATGCTTTCCCCAGGCTCCCAGGTAACAACTCCAATACTCCATTTCTTCACAGTGAGGGCAGCTTCTCCTCCATAGTTCCTCTCCTCTGTCTTCCCTCCTGGCAGCACCTACCTTTCCCCCTCTCTTCTCCGGCTCTACTCAGCACAGCCACCGGCGGTAAAGAGCGGGATCTGGCAGCCAGCGGTGTTTGGCGGACGGTGGCGTAGCGGCGGCAGCGCCCAATGGCTCCAGTGGCGTTCGGCGAACGGCGGCGGCAGCACCCAACGGCTCGGGGCGCACTATGGGACACACCCCTAGAAGCAGGCCACGATTTTCGTTGTCACCGCCCAGGGCGCCTAGCCCCGCGGTCAACCGCCTAGGCCGCGGTTGACCCGCCTAGGCGCCCTTTCCGCCCAGCCGGCCGACCAAGCCCTCCGCGCGGCGCTGGAGCGCCGCCTAGCGCCTTTTCCCGCCTAGGCGCCCGCCTAGATCCGATTTTTAGAACACTGTTGTCACCTACACTTGAAGATATCCCCACAGAAGACCGAGCAGAGATCGAGGCAAAGTTAAAGGTGCTCCATGACATGATGCTTGGGGGCTACGTCAAGACACACGCATGCTTCATCAAGCATGACATCATCACCCCCGACCTCGCTCAGGTCGAGGTAACACTTGTATCGCCTCATTTATCTTCTTTAGAAATTGAGCAGAAAATAGCCACATCAGTAGATCAAGCTGTTTGCACTTCACTAGCCAACCGTTTAGATTTGGCAGTCAGCTCCCAAGTAGAGGCGACTCTTAGAAGGTTCGGCTTTACTGAGGCCATACCCCCAGTTCCTATTGCTAGCACACCTCCGACAAACCACGAATACAGTAGGACAATCATGTCTCCGGCTTCAACACTTATGGTTGAGACCAATCATTACACCTACGGCCAAACTAACACTGCATACCACGCACCACCTGCGCCAAAACCCGTGCTGCCCGCACCACACGCGCAGATGCCCGGACACGAGCACGTCACACAAATAGCACGTAGGGAAGACACCCATGGCCGACACGCCGATATCCCACCGCGTGTCGCGCCCCCACATGAGAGGCGCACACAAGCAACATACCAAGATGATATAGAGGAGCGGGTCCGCGCACTATTTAGGGAGTGTGCTGGCTTCATGCCCAAGGGATGGGTTAGGGTTTACCGTAAACCATACCACGACCACCTTGATACAGTAACCTACCCCGCGGCTATAGAATCCCTGAATTCACTAAATTTTATGGCGAGGGTAGCAAGACTAACTAGAGCATGTTAGTTAATTTTTGGCACAGTGTGGAGAAGTTAGCGGGATAGATGCTCTAAAGGTTAGATTATTTTCTCTCTCGCTATCCAGCACTGCTTTCACTTGGTTTTCGGCGCTCCCGCCGAACTCCATCCACACGTGGGACGATTTAGAGCGGAAATTCCATGACTATTTCTACATGGGTGAGAAAGAAATTAGGCTTTCGCATTTGACATTGGTTAAGCAGAAGTTTAGTGAGAGTGCCTCTGAGTACATCAAGTGTTTTAGGGATACTAGAAACCGATGTTTTAGCCTTAATATTTCAGAAAGGGACTTGGCAGAATTAGATTTTAATGGGTTGCTTTCTGAAATTAAAGAGAGGTTAGATAACCAGAACATTTTAGAAGTTAGCCAAGTTTTACAGCAGGCTCTGGTCCAGGAAGGCCGAGCCAAATATAAAAAGTTTATTAAGACGTTTAGCAAGCCTAGGGCCGAAATCCACATCATGGAATGCTCTGATGAGGAGGAGTCAGAGGAGGATTCGGCCGACATGTACGCGGCTGAACGGGTCTGGAATGCCAAAAATAAACCTGTCACCTTCTCCGAGTTACGACCATCCCCCACGAAGAATCGACTTAGTGAGGTCAAGTACTCGTTTGATATAACTAAATGTGATAAAATATTTGATTTCCTCTTAAAAAGTCAGCTTCTCAGGTTACCTAAGGGTCAAGTCATTCCACCTGTCGATGAGCTAAAGAAGCATCCATACTGTAAGTGGCATGATTCACATTCGCATAATACTAATGATTACAATGTTTTTCGATGCCAGATACAATCGACCATAGAAGAAGGACGATTGAAGATAGACCATGATCCGAAGATGAAATTGGATAAAGATCCTTTTCCAGTCAACGCCGTTGACCTCGGCGAAAAGAAGGTGTTGATTCGGCCAGAATAGGCCGAGTCGGCTAAAGGGAAAGATGTAATTATTGGGGAACCACGCACTCGCACACTAGTGCCAAAGAATCCCGAGGTACGAGTGTGGAAACAGAACATCAATACCCCTTCAGCTAAGACTCGCAAGAGGCCGAAGGTAACATATGACATGCTGTTGAACAAACATCAGAGGAGGGCCAAGGAAGCAGGTCCACACGCTAAGTTAAAACAGCCGAAGGGTCCAAGACCCTCGAAGCGTGGCTTCGGACCGAAGCAGGAGAACCCTCCGCATGAAGGCTTCGGGCCCCGATGGCCTGATGCTCCGCACGGTGGTTCTGAGCAACAAAGGCCGACCCCCCCGTACAGCAGCTTTGAGCCCCAGTGGTCGGGTCCCCTTTACAAAAACTTCGGCCCCCAATGGCTGAACCCCGCACCATGCTAGACTTCTCCGATGGGGGGCTTCGGCCTGCATTGGCCGAACATACCTCCGACCTAGCAAGACCCTTCGCTGGTGTGGTCTGATATACCTTCGACTTGGCCGAACCCCCCTCCAGGTAACGGGTTCGTCTCACAGTGGGCAAGGCCACTAGAGCTGCCTATGCCTCCGCCGGATAACTGGGCGGGGACCCCGTGGGCTCCGTACATATCTGAGCCAGGGTATCCTCTGCAACCTAACATTATGCCATGTTTTCCTTTGGAGTACTATGGATGGCAGGGGAAAACAGACGCAACAGAGGGGGTATCGTCCACAGGCTGTCTGTGGTGCCTCCGAATCAGACCATGCAGAGCGAAGCCGAAGGGTGCGAGCACGTGGAGGCCAAAGTCAGGGAGTCCGAAGCCATAACCATCAGAGTTGGGTCTCAGGAAGTCCCAATCCCGAAGACTTTGTCACCGATGTCTGACGGAGGTGAGTCTCATGCTTCGGCCAAGCTCTGCGCCGAAGCTTGGTTCGGTCAGCCGAACGAGGCCGGTTCGTCCGACGAGGTTCACAGCGAAGCCTCCTCCGAACGTAAGGTGCACAAGGACGCAGGGCGCAGTGCCACTTCGGCCAGAATTAATAAAAGTCGAACAGTGGCACCAGGCACCAAGACACAACCATATTGGGCACCTCCAGGCATGTCCAAATCACAGAAGCGACGCTTACAATGACTACGAGCACAGGAGATGCGTGAGAGGGAAGCTAAGGCCGAGCGCGACGCTATCTTCGAAGAGATCCGCCCTCGGCCAGCTACCAAATAGGTATGGAGGGAGAAGCCGGTTGAGATAATCAACCCGACTCCTAGTCCAAGCGACGACGACGACATGCTTGACGACGATGACTCGCCCATCTCTGAAGGGCCCGCACCCCAGGTGATGGATATCAACATCGTCACGTTACCTGCCAAGTTTGCCCTACCGGAGGACGAGGCAGTGGTTGATCAGTTGAACCTCGGCCCGCGCAATGCCATCTTCGAGAATCCCGAGGACTCGGCTCACCATCTAAAGCCCCTCTATGTCAGAGGTCACATCGATGGGAAGCCGATTTCCCAAATGCTCGTCGACGGCGGTGCCACTGTTAACTTAATGCTTTCTTCATTGTTAAAGAAACTTGGCAGGGATGAGGATGACCTAAAGAAGACCAACATGATGCATAACGAGTTCAACGACGAGAGCTCTGAGGCCAAGGGAGTACTCTCTATGGAGTTGACGGTGGGCAACAAGACATTGCCAATAGCATTTTTCGTCGTCGACGTACAAGGTAACTATAGCGTATTACTCGGACGCGACTGGATTCACGCAAACTTTTGCATTCCCTCTACTCTACACCAGTGCTTGATACAGTGGGACGGCGATGAGGTGGAGGTCATCCCCGCGGATACTTCGGCCCTAGTAGCTTTGGTCGGTGTGGCAGTTGACGCGTCCATAACAAAGTAGAGTGTCTATCAGGTAGAGATCTTTCGGGCTACGATTTTGTTAGCGTATCCGAAGGATGGTTTGTACCAGTGTCTGTAAAGCCGGCTAGAGTAGCACGACTATTTTTGTATTAATAATCATGTCTAGAAAGAACAATCTAGATTGGCTAAAGTATCGTGTGGAGCAATATCGGTCTAGTAAAGACGGTATTGCCGAGGCCATCGGGGACTTTAGCAAAGTAGAGAAATTAGGACAATGTTTTGTGTCGGCCGATCCCTTGGAGTAAGTTGATATAGGTAATGGTAGCATCCCAAGGCCGACTTTTGTAAACCAACACTTGCAGCCCGATGAAAAGGCTGAAGTAATAAAGTTACTTTGGTCGTATGTCGATTGTTTCGCATGGGAATATAGCGAGATGCCAGGGCTAAGCCGCGAGCTCGTGGAGCATTGGCTGCTCATCAAGTCCAGATTTAGGCCTTATAAGCAACCTCCCCGACACTTTAATTCGGCCGTCTATGACCGAGTTAAGGAAGAAGTGGAGCGACTACTCAAGGCTGAATTTATTAGGCCGTGTAGGTACGCAGAATGGGTTGCTAACATTGTGCCTGTAGAGAAGAAAGGGAGCGGCAAGATATGGGTGTGCATTGATTTCTGGGATCTGAATAGATCCACTCCGAAGGATGAGTACCTAATGCCGATAGCCGACATGCTGATCAACGATGCTTCAGGACACAAGGTACTAAGTTTTCTTGATTGCAATGCTGGTTATAATCAAATCTTTATGGCCGAAGAGTACGTCTATAAGACTGCCTTTCGATGCCCTGGTTTTGTCGTTTTGTTCGAGTGGGTCATCATGACTTTTGGTTTGAAGAATGCCGGCGCCACATATCAGCGCGCTATGAATTTGATCTTTCATGACTTGTTAGGAGTCATGTTAGAAGTTTACATCGATGATGTTGTAGTCAAATCGAACGCTATGGGAAGCCATTTAGCCGATTTGAAGGTTGCTTTCGATAGGATGCGACAATATGGGTTGAAAATGAACCCGCTTAAGTGTGTTTTTGGTGTGTCGGTGGGTAAGTTCTTAGGTTTCATGATTCACGAGAGAGGCATAAAAATTGATCCTAAGAGACTTGAGAAGACTAGAAACATTTCAGCGCCGACATGCAAAAAGGATGTTCAAAAGTTGCTAGGCAAGATGAACTATTTACGTCGCTTTATATCCAACTTGTATGGCAAGATTGATGCATTTGTCCCCATACTCCGGCTAAAGAATGAGGCCGAGTTCGCTTGGGGGGCAAGCCAAAAAAATGCTTTCGAAAAGATCAAGGAGTGCTTGTCATCACCGCCGGTGGTGAGAGCACCTAAAGCCGGGATTCCATTTCGGTTATACATCGCCGCTGAAGATAGCGTGATCGGAGCCGTGCTAACCCAGGAGGTAGAGGGAAAGGAGTACATCATCACATTCTTGATCCACCGACTGATGGACGCTGAAACCAGGTACGCATTTGTAGAACGATTGTGTTTATCACTTTATTACGCGTGCACTAAGTTACGCCACTATCTTCTCCCCACTACATGTGTTGTCGTTTGCCAAACCGATGTTATAAAGCACATGTTACAGAAGCAGATTCTAAGTGGAAGAATCAGAAAATGGGCTTACGCATTTGTTGGGGGAAAATACTCCATCTTCAGGGTTATTGCTGTAACAGGACAAAGGCAGGTGATTGAATCAACGGTTTCCAGCATGTAACTCCGGGAGTACATTGGATCAAGTTCGAAGTATGGAGCTGAACTCTAGTTCAGAGTATATCTTCGAACTTGGACTCTTCCGAGAGCCTTCTGCCAGCTAGGACGGAAGACTTATCTTCTTTCTCATTAGATTAGTTTTTTTATCATTTTAGCCCTATTAAGGGTACCGAATAGTTTCCACTATGTCGGTTGTAACAAAGGGATAAAAGGGTCTTTTCCTTAATGTTTGGGCCTATAAATACCCCCCGTTTTACCCTGTAATAAGGACCAAATACAAGTTATTCAATACACATCTTCGAACTGTTTTGAGTTATTATCCACTCGGAGGCTCGAAATAGTTTATTTTGCAAACACTTCGTTTGTTAGTTTCTAACTTCTCGAAACCTGTTAGCGTAATCTTTTATGCCAACAGCGTTGATTGAGTACGATTTGGCCTACGAACCCCTGAGAGCGATGAAAGGCCAAGTCGTAGCTAACTTTATAGTTGATCATCACATAGATGTTAGCTGGAGCGATACTATTGCTCTAGTTGAGGTAGTACCATGGAAACATTATTTTGATGGTTTGGCTTGCAAGAGTGGCCAAGGTATTGGAGTGGTTCTCATATCACCTAATGATATGCACTTTGAAACTTTGGCCCGACTAGAGTTTTCTTCCACCAATAACCAAGCCAAATACGAAGCCTTATTGCTAGGACTTGAATTGTTAGAATCTATAGGTGCTAAACATGTTCACGCATATGGTGATTCATTATTAGTAGTACAACAAGTAGCTTAGAATGCTCAATGTTTTAACGTCTTGCTGAATAGTTACTTGGACAAATGTCTAGACATAGTTGCTACTTTTGATGACTTCAAAATATCTCACGTGTCCAGAGAAGCCAATTCAGTCGCCAATGATTTGGCTCAGCAAGCATCTGGCTACCAAGTCAGGAGAGGGAAATTTTTTGTATTGGAGAAGCCGGTGTTTAGTCTTACTGTCGAAGCCAGTAACGGTGGGCAGGCGCACCCTCCGGGTCGAACCCCTCTGGCCGCCGAAGGTCACTACGCGCCAAGGATCCTAGACCGGAGTACCCTGCGGACCGAAGGTGCTGGTACGCCGAAGCCCGTAGGCCAAAGCCTCCTTCACGGAGAGGACTCCCCGGAGCCTGAACGCTCCGAAGGGCTTCGGCCCAGCATACTCCGAACGACCACCTCGGCTAGGCTTCGGCAGGAGCTGGAATGGCTCGGGGGACACCCCAAAGTCAGTAATTTAGAAGTTTTTTCAGTAGGTGGACCAGCGAAAACCTCTGAAACCTGTAAGAACGATTGGAGAGTCCCAATCGTCCATTATTTGAGAGACCCTAGCCAAAGGGTTGATCGGAAGGTTCGGCGACAAGCGTTCAAGTTCGTGTTGGTAGACGACACATTGTATCACTGAACCATCAACGGAGTGCTATTGAAGTGTTTAGACCATGAGCAATCTCAAGTGGCCACAGGAGAAGTCCATGAAGGGCTTTGCAGCACTCATCAGTCGGCCCAGAAAATGAGTTGGATGCTCAAAAGAGCGGGTTTTTATTGGCCAACTATGACTGAAGATTGTTTCAAATACTATAGAGGGTGTGAAGCATGTCAGAAGTTTGGCAACATCCAGTTAGCTCCTGCCTCGTTACTCAATCCTATTGTCAAGCCATGGCCATTTCGAGGTTGGGATTTAGACTTCATCGGCCAGATCTACCCTCCTTCCTCAAAAGGGCATCGATTCGTGCTAATGGCAATGGATTACATTACTAAGTGGACTGAGGCCGTACCTCTCAAGAACATGACTCACAATGAGGTACGTCATTTTATTTTGAAGCACATCATACATAGATTCGGCATTCCCCAAACTCTTACTACGGATCAAGGTAGTTCAATTTTTTCTAGAGAAGGAAGGGACTTCACCCAATATTATGGTATTAAGTTGATAAACTCTTCACCTTACTATGCTCAGCCCAATGGTCAGGACGAGTCTAGTAACAAAACCGTGATTAAGCTCATTAAGAAGAAAATTGAAGAGTTTCCCAAAAGGTGGCATGAAGTGCTTTCCGAGGCGCTATGAGCTTGTAGAATTGCAAAGCACGGTGCTACTAAAGTCAGTCCATATGAATTGGTATATGGACAAGAAGTCGTTCTGCCCGTAGAGGTGGATATTTGCTCCTTAAGAGTGTTGAAGCAAGATGGCTTATCGGTCGACGAGTATGAAACTCTTCTAAAGGATAATATAGAGGAAGTGACCGATAAGAGACTAAGGGTTTTAGAAGACGTAGAAATGGACAAGAAGAGAGTAGCTAGAGCCTACAATAAAAAGGTTAAACCAAAATCATTCCAAATAGGAGACTTGGTGTGGAAAACGATTTTACCTTTAGGCACGAAGAGTCCCAAGTTTGGTAAATGGTCACCTAGTTGGGAAGGTCCTTTCAAGATAGCCGAAATCACTCCCGGCAACGCGTACGTGTTGGAATCCCTGCAGGGAGAGCGGTTTCGAAGAGCTTTGAATGGTAGGTACTTGAAAAAGTATTTCCCAAGTGTGTGGCAAACATCATAAAAGTGTCGGAAAGCCGATATGGATGGTATCATCTTCAGCTCGTTGTGTTTTTAGTCCACTAGTTCACTAAAAGGCAGGGGGCATGTGTTGATAGCAAAAAATGGCATTAATGGCTAGATTGTCAAAATATCATTTTTGGTAATTTGGGCTGAAAATACACATGTCCAGGGTCCGGCCGAAGCCCTACGGGGCCGAAGTCCATTGAGCTATGGGCTTCGAAAGCCTCTAGCTAGCCCATGGGCTTCAGCCAGGAAGCCTTCAGAGGCCCACGCTGCCGAAGCTTTGGCCCGAGGAGCAGGCCTCGACGGGCCTGGCCGAAGCCCACCTCGGCAGAGATAGAGTTGTATGCGTTCCCAGCTCAATCTTTATCTCTATCTAGACAGATTAATAGCAGATTAGATTAGGAGGTAAGCCCCTATAAATAGAGAGGCAAGGCCGGCGTAGAGAGCCCCCCCCAACTCAAACCAAACCAAAGCCCCATGATTTGATCGTATTTACTTTACCTTTATTTTCCTGTACCTCTTCGTGGGTTTGCCTATAAGCCCTCCGACGGCCACTACGGAACAGTGGTAACCCTTGTTACTTCGCTTGTGAAGTATCCATTAATCTACGTAATAGATTGCTATCGCCTTGTTACTTCGCCTATGAAGTATCCGCTAATCTGCGTAACAGATTGCTACCTTCGCTACTAGTGAAACACTTATCAAAATTCGGTCCTCAAGCCGAATTGGTACTTCGATTTATCTCTGTTGCAGGTTCGCACGATCAGAGCTACTTCGTCAGAGGTGTCCGGAGCTGAGAGATCGGTTTCGGAGGTCCCTAGGACACCCTTCGGTGGGATTGTGGGCTCCGGCGACAGGCTTCGCTAGTAGACTTTGTCGCAACAGGCTTCGCCACAAACATACTCCACACCGGACGAAGTTGCACTCGCGCGTGGTCCTCGCGTCACTATTCTGTAATTTGCTGTATCAAAGATCGCACGCCGAACACCGCTGTTCGGAGGTGATCATCGCGTCCAGATCCGTTCGGAGTCCATCTTCGACCGGATCAGTCCGAATGCCGAAGTACCCTTCAGCGGAGCACTTCGCCCCAGACGCCGAAGGTACACTTCGGTGACCCCTTCGCACCAGACTTCGAACCAGACAGGCTCCGACTGGTTTGCTGATTTTATTCTGTTTAATCTATCTTTTTCGGCTAATTGGATTATTTTGTGTAATCTGGTTGCCTGGCGGCTCCACCCCCCTTATCACTTTTAAGGGTAGTCGGAACGCAGCGTCGGTGCTACGTCACACTTAGGCTTGTCCCTAAGTATCCGTGCACTTTTGGATCACCGAACTAACTGTAGGACCGAAAGTAGCGACCAGAGGGGGGGTGAATGGGCGCTTTAAAAATTCTTTCGAATCTATGGCCTGTTCCCAATACCCAACACACCTCAAAAGACCAAACAACAGAAAATAAACAGATAGCCTAAGTCTAAAAGGTATCTAGCCTAGAAGCAGCTGATGACAAACAGAAGACTATCAAAGCAGTGCTAATAGATAGATTAACAGTATACACTAGACTAGGCAAGACAAACTTCTTAGTAAAGCAATATCGGTGCACTATGAGTGAGAAGAGAAGTTACCTTTTCAAATCTGTCTCCTGTTAGAAACTCGCCGAAGCCTGCTTCGCAGATCGAAGCATGCTTTGCTGGCCGAAGCCTGCTTCGCTGGCCGAAGCCTGCTTCGGAGGTCGAGGCCTACTTCGCAGGTCAAAGACTGGTTCGGAGGTGGTAGTCGAAGTCTGTCGAAGGTGTTTGGGTCTAGTCTAGTTCGAAGTGGCAAGAAGCGAAGTATGATTCGAAGCGAAGTATGACAACGCCGGAGCCTGCTTCGAAGTATGTACTTCGAAGGCAAGGCTTCGGACACAGCTTCGAACCGAGTGCTTCGAACTTAAACCTTCGAACAGAGAGCTTCGAATGCAGTGCACTTACGGACTACCTTCGAACAAAGACGCGAGGCCTGCGACACGACAGAGGCACCAAATTCGAAGCCTACACTCTACCTTCAAAAAGAGCAAGCTTCGAAAAGAGAAGCGAAGGCTGACACGCCACACAGAAATCAACGCGAAGCCTAGCAGAACGACAAGCTTCGAAATCAACTCCGAAACCTATCGAAGTGTGGACTTCGAACAGCTAGAGCCGGAGTACCTTCGCACTGTCGTTCGAAGTATGCGATGCTGTTCGTTCAAAGAGAACTTCGAAGCTAGTGACACAGAACACAAAACAAAGTTCGAAGATCGAAACGAAGCCTGCCTCACGGAGCTGAGGGGCTTCGAACAGAGAGGATGGCTTCGCCAGAAGGCAGTCAGAAAAGTGACTTCAGTCCTGTCAACCCGATCAAAAAGTTGAGCAGTAAAAGCAAAAAGCTGGCACAGGAGTACTGTTGCAACAGTGGAGTACTACTTGCAAACAGCAAGAACTCGTACTCTGCTTGTGAAGAACAGAAGCAACTCCACGCCAGCCGAAGCCCAAAAATTCATCAAAAATTGCTTGTGCACGTGAATCAAAACAACAAAATGATGTTGTGCACAGATGGAGAATCGAAGCTTCAAAGCACAGTAGGAAAGAAATAAATGCAAGGCAAAAATCTCATGAACAGCAGCCTGGCTGCGCACAACAAGAGAGAGAAGGGAGAATGCAAGAGACAAAAAGTGACCCAAAAGAGTAGTATTGAATTCAGCCAAGAAGGGTAATCCAAACCCTAGGGATTGGGGTCCTATTTATAGGCTCCCAACACTAGGAACATTCCACCTGCCCCTTAGGGTTTTTACAGACGCAAGAATAAAGGAAAAGACTCTACTGCCCTTAGGTATTTTTACAGACACGACTGACTGACTGTGGGCCTAGAGTTACAGATGACTTATCCGGAAGCTAAGCTTTCGTAGCGACTACGGCTTCTCTTCTGGACAGTCGGATACAAGATCGACGGTTGTCAGTTTTGCGCCGAAACTGACAAAGCCTCCACCGACTTTTCACCAGGTACCCGGATTGGGCCGGCCCGACTCCGCAGCTCTCTCAGCCCGGCAATCGCTCACCGCCCGTGTACCTGAGTCAGTCCTGGTCAACAGCCCAGTGGGTCTTCTACTGCTTCTGGCCCATGTACCCGGATTGGGCCAGCCGGACTTCGCAGCCTCCTCTGCCTGACAGTCGCTCGCTGCCCGTGTACTTGAGTCACACGCGACCCATGAAATAGCAGATCTCTTCTTCTTTTGTCCTCTTTGACTATCGTTGACAATGACTCATCACTTCTGGAGCCATGAGGCCCACGCTATTCAGCATGGCTCCTCAATCTCCCCCTTGATGAGTGCATTGTCAACACTCCTCTTCTTCAGCTCTTCAGCACCTGCGAGCAAATGTGGAAACACGAAAACAAAACACAAGAAAACAAAGAAGAAGAAATATAAGGTAAAAAGTTTAACCCTAATGACCAAAAGCCGAACAAAAGCAAGAAGCGGTCATTATGGTTAACCAAAATGTAAAAGCTCAAAATGAGTGCGATTTCAGAACAACAAGGATATCAACAGAGTAAGAACCACTACTACAAAGCGACACTGTAGCGGCGGGCAAAATCGACCTATAGTGGCGGGCATCCAGTCCGCCACTGCTCTAACGCCACTGCTATCGCTGGTTAGCAGTGGCGGTCAGAGCGCCCGCCACCGCTGTGTCAACAGCAGTGGCGGGCGCGCTGACCTCATCGGCCCGCCACTGCTATTATCAATATCAGTGGCGGGCAGATGATGTCAGCGCGCCCGCCACCACTATGTCAATAGCAGTGGCGGGCAGATGATGTCAGCACGCCCGCCACCACTATGTCAACAGCAGTAACGGGCAAGCTACCTCATCTGCCCGCCACTGCTGTGTATAAGCCATAACACAGAATGCTGTGATCCCACAAACCAAAACACAGAAATTATATGCTTCACACAGCCATCCACATACACAGCAGCAAAACATCCACATATCCACATACACAGCAGCAAAACATCCACATATCCACATACACAGCAGCAAAACATCCACATATCCACATACACAGCAGCCTTAAACTCCCCCCTTAAACTCTGATCCCAAATTTTCTCCCCCTTGTTGACAAGTGAACTCATCAAGCACTCAATAGAGACACAGACTCCCCCTGAAATGCAACTCCCCCTCAAAATATGCAGTGGATTCAACTGGAGTGCATAAGGAGTGTAGAAAGCATGCTTCTTAGATATGATTAACTGCAATTACAACATCTAAGAGATACAGCAAAAGACATACTGTAACGATACATGGCATGATCAGTGCAACAGATGATATCCAAAGAAAGTCATTTGCACGCATTTTTCAGTTTTTGCAAACAAAAGCATCACCACATGTTCCAATAAACAAGCAAGGTAAAGCATGAGATGCAAAAGCTAACTGATAACTGCCAAGATAAGCATTGTCCAAAACAAAGTGCTTCAGCAAACTTGTTACTATTTCAATTTTCAAGCTTTTTCTGTTCCCTTTTTCATTGTTGCCAGGGGTTATTTGCATGTCAAACCTTATGCTGACCGACCAAGTCAAGCCTAGGCCAGAACTGGACCATCAGAAGCTTAAGACATTGGTCTTGGCATACACTACACTGCCCTAGTTCATACCAAGGTGCTATGGTATGCAGTCCAGAACAAATGTAATGCGACAAAACAAACCCACCTGGATCTTTTCAAGTTATGCACAAAAAGGCATGGAATTTTCATTGTTCTCAAATTTTCATCATTTTTATAGCACATTTCCATGTTTAAAGCATACAGATGTCCAAGTTGCATATTTGCATCTAAGTTAGAAACTAGCTACAAGGCATGTAACAGATAGCAAGAACATTCAGCCTACACATGCTAGTTACCAGAAGCAATGGTGATCATTTTTCAATTTTAAAACATAAAAGCCATGCATATGACAAATATCAGACATATCATTTGAACTGAAGCAAAGCATGATCATCGACAAGTAATCAAAAGCATGTACCAGCTAGAATAAGTAAAGCAGTTCAATCATATAACAGAAGCAAGCTCAATAGTGTGATATGTGAATATGCAAGATATGAACACACACAAAAAGACTCAAGAAAAGAGTAAAGAAGAAGGAAAACTGACGCAAAATATCCTAAAAAGGATACACAACACCCAAATCCCCTCGTAAATGCTCGAAAGTAGAATGATCTAGGGGTTTGGTGAAAATATCAGCCAACTGATGATGGGTATCAACATGAACAAGGTCAATGACACCTTTCTCATATTGATCCCGCAAGAAGTGAAAGCGCACATCAATATGTTTGGTTTTTGAATGGAGACACGAGTTTTTCCCTACAATAATAGCACTGGTGCTATCGCAAAACAATGGAACCCTGGTAGGAAAGAACAACCCAAAATCTCGCAGAGTGGAAATCATCCAAACCAACTGTGAGCAGCAGCTAGCAGCAGCTACGTACTCAGCCTCAGTGGTCGAAAGAGCAACTCCAGATTGCTTTCGAGAAGACCAAGAAACAAGAGAAGAACCAAGAAATTGGCAAGTACCGGAAGTCGACTTGCGATCCAACCGGCACCCACCAAAGTCGGCATCCGAAAAGCCAGATAAATCGAGAGATGATGATGCTGAATAGTAAAGACCGAGATCGGGCGCATAAGTGAGATACCTGAAAATGTGCTTGACAGCGTGCCGGTGAGACATGCGTGGTGAAGACTGAAAACGCGCGCAAAGTCCCATGGCGAACTGTATGTCCGGTCTTGTTGCCGTCAAGTACAACAGTGAACCGATCATCCCTCGAAACTCCCTTTCATTTACCTTGACGCCGCTCTCATCCTTGTCCAGACCCCCAGAAGTGCCCATCATGGTCATCTGCGGCTTCAATTCACCACCAAAGTCAAATTTCTTAAGCATATCACGAGTGTACTTACCTTGGTGGATGAAAGTGTCGTCCTTGGTCTGCTTAATCTGGAGCCCTAAGAAGTACTTGAGCTCACCCATGAGGCTCATCTCAAACTCGCTGTGCATCTGCTCAGAAAACTTGGACACAAGAGAATCAGTAGTACCGCCAAAGATAATATCGTCCACATAAATCTGTGCGACTAAGAAATCTGAAGCATCTCTGAGCAAGAAAAGAGTTTTATCCACAGAACCCATCACAAAGCCCTTCCCCAATAGAAATTGCTTCAACCGGTCATACCAAGCCCTGGGGGCTTGCTTCAACCCGTATAAAGCTTTGTGCAACTTAAAAACATTTCGAGGAAACTTAGGGTTCTCAAAACCGGGGGGTTGCCTAACATAAACCTCCTCTTCTATGTACCCGTTCAGAAAAGCACTCTTAACATCCATTTGAAAAAGCTTAAAACCCTTCGAAACGGCAAAAGCTAGAAGAATACGAATGGACTCAAGACGGGCAACATGAGCGAAGGTTTCTTCAAAGTCAATACCTTCCTTCTGGCAATAACCCTGGGCAACTAGTCGAGCCTTGTTGCGCACCACAACCCCATCTTCACCTTGTTTGTTCTTGAACACCCACTTGGTGCCTATGGGATTGCATCCTGGTGGCAGCTCAACTAGTGTCCAAACCCGATTACGGACAAAATTCTCAAGCTCTTCTTGCATAGCATTAATCCAATTAGAATCAGAAAGAGCATGAGAAACGTCTCTGGGCTCAAAAGATGCAACAAACGCAGATTCAGCAAACACAGCAAGAGAGGCAGAAGAACGCAAAGTTCTCTCAGTCAAATCACCAATGATGAGCTCTAAGGGGTGATCACGCTGAACTGCTCGGGTTTCCTGGTGATCCGAAGTCACCTCACCAGAGTCAGCAGCTGGCACCTCTGGACTCGACTGAGGGGGCTCGATCGTAGTGGAATAAGTGATCAGAGGTCCGCCCTCATCCTCAGTCGAAGTCTCAGAAGGTGTGGGCTCTGCGGGGGGTGCAGAAGGCCCACCCTCATTAGTGGCTGGAGTGTCATCATCTTCCTCGAAGATGGACTCTCCGAGCTCACCATCAGAAGGCTCAAAAGAAGGAGTCAAAGAAGGCAAGGACTCATCAAATGAAACCTCACAGGTCTCGACAAGCAGCTGGGATTCGAGGTTCCAAACACGGAAGCCTCGAGAATGCAATGCATAACCAAGAAAAACACCATCCCAGCAACGAGACTCAAATTTGTCCAAATGCCCTCCCTTCTTGAGCACAAAGCACTTGCAGCCAAACTCTCGCAAGTGGCTCACCTTGGGCTGTCTGCCAAACCGCAACTCATATGATGTCTTACCAATGTAAGCTCGAAGAAAAATGCGGTTGGCCAGATAGCAAGCCGTGTTCATGGCTTCAGCCCAAAAACGCCTAGGAGTCCTGTGCTCATCGAGCATCGACCTGGCCATCTCAACTAGCGTGCGGTTCTTTCGTTCCACAACGCCGTTCTGTGGGGGAGTGTAAGGAGAAGAAAACTGATGGTCCAGACCCTGATCACCACAGAAGCTGACGAACTGAGAGTTCTTGAACTCAGAGCCGTTGTCGGAGCAAATTGCTCGCATCCGGCCATTGTTCTCATTCTTCAGCTTCAAAATCAGGTCATGGACAAATTGAAAAGTTTCATCCTTAGACTCCAAAAAGAAAACCCACGAGAATCGAGAAAATCGTCAACAATCACAAGTGCATACCACTTCCCACCGACTGAGCGTACCCGAGCAGGACCTACAGTGTCCAAATGTAAAAGCTCGCCCGAATACGAAGTCATCACCTGAGTCACAGGTGAGTGAGAAGCGGCAACCATTTTCCCATGACGACAGGGATGACAAACTATATCCTTCTCCATCTTAAGCTTGGGCAATCCTCGGATGAGGTCCATAGAGCTCAACCTTACTAGCAGATCAAAACTCAAATGACCTAACCTCCTATGCCACTTCCAGAGCTCAGAGGAGGATCCAGCAATCAAACAACGCGAAGGGCCAAAAGAACTAGAGAAGTCAATTCGAAAAACTTTACCGAATGGTAAGATCTGGCAAATCAAAGACCCTCTAGAATCAACCACAGAAGAATTGCCCTTCTTAAAATGCACTTCCAAACCATCCTCAAGAAGTTGCGAAACAGAAATCAAGTTGAAGTTCAAATTTTTAACCAAAGCAACATTCTTCAAAGAGAAATGATCTGAAATGCGAATTGAGCCTATGCCACTTACTTTCCCTTGACCGCTGTTCCCGAATGTGATGTATTCTTTGGAGCTCGGGGGAGTGAGACTGGAGAACCACCTGCGATGTCCCGTCATGTGGCGAGAGCATCCTGAGTCCATGATCCAAACATCCTCCAGTCCCCGGTCCTGCACAATCAGTGGCTGTAAGTGGGAGCAAATGGTCCGGCACCAGGTTTAGCAAAAGAGCTAAACCAGTGTCGAGCCATCTGCTCAAAAGATGGAAAGCGAAAACCATCAAAAGAGTTTGGACCAAAACGCGGCTCAAAGCGCGGTCCTCGGTTCTGCCTAACCCTGCGGCCACGAGGTCCAGAACCGTAGCCAACACGGCCTGGAACTCTGCCGGAACGGACACCACCAACTGGAGCACGGGCAAGAAAGCCGTCTCCTCTACCACCACCTACACGACACGGCCTAGCCTCCAGCCTCTCCCCGTGTCGAGGAACATGCAGTCTACCACCCTGCTGGTAGAACTGCTCCTGATCACCACGAGCTCTCTCTGCTCTCTCAACCCGCTTCCTCCTGAAGCAAAACTCCGCAAGATGCCCGTCTCTCTGACAGTACTCACAATGATAGGTGGGCTTCTTGGGATGTGGTTGAGGCTTGGGATGTTTGGGCTTGGTGGTGTTAGGTGTAGTCTTCTTGGGTTGAGAAGGTCCAGGAAGAGAGTCTAGAGAAGAGTGGAGGTGTTTGGGCTTAGGAACCCAGATAGGCTTCTTGGGTGGAGCTTTGGATGGTTCATGAATCACTCCATCCTTTGGCTGACAGGCCTGGGAGGACTCAGTGGAGTGAGTCTTGGGATACCTCTGCTCTGGAGTCATTTTACTCCACTCCACTGCCCGGCTAATGGCACTCTCAAAGTCAGCCTTGGTGTAGGTATAACCTACTCCAAACCCATCCTGCCTCTTGAACTGCTGGATCATCATGCCAAGCTGAGGCTCTCTAGCACTGATCCAACTCAGGATAGAATGGAGGTAAAAGTTCTCATTCTGAGAATCTGCTAGCTCCTCTCTCAAGGAAGCTAGAACCTCCACTTGAGACAAGCAGGTCTCACACTCACTCTCTACTTGAACAGACTTCTCAGCTTTCAGCTTAATTAATTCCATTCTAAGAGACAGGCAGTTCTCACAGACAGTGGGTGGAACTGACAATGTCTCAAGCTCTAGCCTAGTCCGCGCAAGCTCAGCTCTCAACCTCTCCAAATCACCCAACTGTTCATCGCCCTTGGATTTCAGCTCAGCTAAGACAGCTAGATAAGATGGTCAATCAACACAGGGTGCGACGACAGTGGCTTGAGCATCTTTCAGCTCCAGCTGAGCGCTTTCAAGCTCTGTGGCCAAAGTGTCCCTCTCATCAACCCTTTCTGTCTACCTGGACTTCAGAGTCGACAGGTCACACAGAAGCACCTCGCACTTCGGGCACTCACTGCTATCACCCAAGCAAGGAGAAGAAGATAGACTCTCGATTCTGCCGTTGGCCACGACAAGATCACTCTCTAACTCATCTATCCTCTTTTTAGCCCCCTAAGCAGTTTTTCCCGATATCTCAACTCCTGACGATTGCTCTCAAGTAAATCAACTATTTCGCGCTCATAGGATGATACCTTGTTGTTGTCGTCGTCGGAGTCGTCGGAGGAGCTCTTTTCTTCCTTATCCCCAAGAGCCATTGAGCAGAAGCTCTTGCGGGATCTTCGGCGCTGGTGTGAGCGGCTCTTCGGCTTGTCTCCGAAGGCCATGAAACAGAGGCCCGCCGGATCGTCCTTGTCCTTCCCCTTCTTGATGACGAACTCCTCATCGCTTGAGCTTGATGAAGAGGAAGAAGACGTGGACTGCTTGGAGTAGCTCTTCTCCATCTCGGCGAAGAAGGCCTTGTCGCGCCTCTTGTTCTCTTGCCGGTAGTCCTTCAGGGCCTTCTTGAAGAAACGGGTCTTCGGCTTGCCCTTGTTGAAGGAAGAGCCGTCGTGTTTGCCGGAGTCGTGGAAGCCACCACCGGTGCCCTTCTTGTGCCCATTTTGCTTGGGGCAGTCGGCGATGAAGTGTCCTGGATCACCACACTCAAAGCATCCGGATTTTGTGCCGTGTCTTTTGAACATTCTCTTGTCATAGACACGACGCACCCGGTTGTTAAAGAGACACAAATCATCATCTCCCAATAACTCTAGCTGGTCCTCAGTGATAGACATCAAAGAGAACCCAGCACAACTCACAGAAGAGGGATCAACAGAAGGTGTAGCAAGGGCCAGGGATTTTGATCCAGAACCAGTGAGATTTGATCTCAGCTGGATATCTACCTCAGTGGCCTTCATCTTGCTAAACAACTCAGAAATGGTCAAGGTATCGTAAGAAGTGCTCTCAACGATAGAGGATACCTTGATCTCCCAGATCTTTGGGTCCAAGGTATGGAGAACCTTGAGCGCCTGCTCGTGATCTGAGACTAACTGAGCACCCTCAGCCTTGTTGTCTCGAAGCTTGTTTATGATCGACTGAAAACGACCAAACAAAGCCTCAATAGATTCACCCGACTTCTGTGTGAAATTTTCATATTCACGCCCGTAGGTCTGATAGAGCCGAGCCTTGACCTGAGTTGTTCTCTCATGGTGTGCCTTGAGGGTAGCCCAGATCTCTCTCGAAGTGGAGAGATGGCTGACACGCTCAAATTCAGTGGGACCTAAACCAGAAAAGAGTATGTTCACAGCCTTACTGTTGCTCAGATGCTGAGCAATGATACCAGCAGTACCATGCTCAGCGACTGGCAAAATGACAAACGTGGTGTGAACGCAAATGTCCCATATGTCCGAGCCCTGGCTCATGAGATAGGCTCGCATGCGAGTCTTCCAATAATTATAGCCATAGGCTTCCAAGGACGGGACCTTGCCAGGAGACGTCATGGTCACTACTGGGGTTTAGAACCGGTTAAGGTATGGAAAAACCCTAACCTCGCTCTGATACCACTTGTAGGACCGAAAGTAGCGACCAGAGGGGGGTGAATGGGCGCCTTAAAAATTCTTTCGAATCTATGGCCTGTTCCCAATACCCAACACACCTCAAAAGACCAAACAGCAGAAAATAAACAGATAGCCTAAGTCTAAAAGGTATCTAGCCTAGAAGCAGCTCATGACAAACAGAAGACTATCAAAGCAGTGCTAATAGATAGATTAACAGTATACACTAGACTAGGCAAGACAAACTTCTCAGTAAAGCAATATCGGTGCACTATGAGTGAGAAGAGAAGTTACCTTTTCAAATCTGTCTCCTGTTAGAAACTCGCCGAAGCCTGCTTCGCAGATCGAAGCTTGCTTCGCTGGCTGAAGCCTGCTTCGCTGGCCGAAGCCTGCTTCGGAGGTCGAGGCCTACTTCGCAGGTCAAAGACTGGTTCGGAGGTGGTAGTCGAAGTCTGTCGAAGGTGTTTGGGTCTAGTCTAGTTCGAAGTGGCAAGAAGCGAAGTATGATTCGAAGCGAAGTATGACAACGCCGGAGCCTGCTTCGAAGTATGTACTTCGAAGGCAAGGCTTCGGACACAGCTTCGAACCGAGTGCTTCGAACTTAAACCTTCGAACAGAGAGCTTCGAATGCAGTGCACTTACGGACTACCTTCGAACAAAGACGCGAGGCCTGCGACACGACAGAGGCACCAAATTCGAAGCCTACACTCTACCTTCGAAAAGAGCAAGCTTCGAAAAGAGAAGCGAAGGCTGACACGCCACACAGAAATCAACGCGAAGCCTAGTAGAATGACAAGCTTCGAAATCAACTCCGAAACCTATCGAAGTGTGGACTTCGAACAGCTAGAGCCAGAGTACCTTCGCACTGTCGTTCGAAGTATGCGATGCTGTTCGTTCAAAGAGAACTTCGAAGCTAGTGACACAGAACACAAAACAAAGTTTGAAGATCGAAACGAAGCCTTCGAGTAAGTCGGATCGAAGCCTGCCTCACAGAGCTGAGGGGCTTCGAACAGAGAGGATGGCTTCGCTAGAAGGCAGTCAGAAAAGTGACTTCAGTCCTGTCAACCCGATCAAAAAGTTGAGCAGTAAAAGCAAAAAGCTGGCACAGGAGTACTGTTGCAACAGTGGAGTACTACTTGCAAACAGCAAGAACTCGTACTCTGCTTGTGAAGAACAGAAGCAACTCCACGCCAGCCGAAGCCCAAAAATTCATCAAAAATTGCTTGTGCACGTGAATCAAAACAACAAAATGATGTTGTGCACAGATGGAGAATCGAAGCTTCAAAGCACAGTAGGAAAGAAATAAATGCAAGGCAAAAATCTCATGAACAGCAGCCTGGCTGCGCACAACAAGAGAGAGAAGGGAGAATGCAAGAGACAAAAAGTGACCCAAAAGAGTAGTATTGAATTCAGCCAAGAAGGGTAATCCAAACCCTAGGGATTGGGGTCCTATTTATAGGCTCCCAACACTAGGAACATTCCACCTGCCCCTTAGGGTTTTTACAGACGCAAGAATAAAGGAAAAAACTCTACTGCCCTTAGGTATTTTTACAGACACGACTGACTGACTGTGGGCCTAGAGTTACAGATGACTTATCCGGAAGCTAAGCTTTCGTAGCGACTACGGCTTCTCTTCTGGACAGTCGGATACAAGATCGACGGTTGTCAGTTTTGCGCCGAAACTGACAAAGCCTCCACCGACTTTGCACCAGGTACCCGGATTGGGCCGGCCCGAGTCCGCAGCTCTCTCAGCCCGGCAATCGCTCACCGCCCGTGTACCTGAGTCAGTCCTGGTCAACAGCCCAGTGGGTCTTCTACTGCTTCTGGCCCATGTACCCGGATTGGGCCAGCCCGACTTCGCAGCCTCCTCTGCCCGACAGTCACTCACTGCCCGTGTACCTGAGTCACACGCGGCCCATGAAACAGTAGATCTCTTCTTCTTTTGTCCTCTTTGACTATCGTTGACAATGACTCATCACTTCTGGAGCCATGAGGCCCACGCTATTCAGCATGGCTCCTCACTGACCCAAGTGCGGGGGCACGTTTCCGTGTCAACACTTAGTTTTGAGAAAGGGAATCGAAGCTAGCCCAGCGCAAATAAGTGCATTTCAAAGGATGGCTCCGCTGGAATATTTGAAGCAAGTCCAGAAGCTTGCTGGACGCCTCGCGGCCCTTAGTAGATTTTTGGCAAGGTCCGCAGAATGGAGCCTCCCAATATTTAAAGCCTTAAAAGGTTCTGAAGATTTTTCCTGAACACCAGAATGCTAGAAGAGTTTCGATGAAATCAAGGACTATCTCAGCAATTTTCAACACTCACTATGCCCCTCACAGATCAAACTCTTCTTCTCTATCTTGCAGCCACAGGCTCCGCTATCAGTGCGGTCCTTGTTTGAGAAATGGATTTCAACAGGAAGTTGGTATAGAATCCAATATACTTCGTATCAGAAGCCTTATCCAGAGTAAAAACTCGGTACTCCGAGCTGGAGAAATTTACTTATGCTCTATAATCGCTTCGAGGAAATTACGACATTATTTTTTGGCACATAATGTAATTGTACCAACTTCTTATCCTATGGGAGATATGCTCCGAAGCAAGGATTCTACGGGGAGAATTGGAAAGTGGGCCGTTGAGCTAGCCCCCTTTGGTATCTCTTTCGTAGCAAGAACAACAATCAAGTCACAAGTGGTGGCTGATTTTGTAGTAGAATGGACTCCGTCTGTAGTATGGGTTCCGGAAGAATCAAATGAAGGCATATGGACCATATACTCTGATGGGGCTTTTCAAGCATCTAGAGCAAGCATCAGAGAGGTCATAATTTCACCTTCAGGGCAGTAAGCAATGTACTCTGCAAGGCTCAACTTTAATTCCACCAATAATATTGCGGAGTACGAAGGAATTTTGCTGGGCCGTCTCAAGGCGCGTGCCCTTGGTGCTACAAGAGTTGTTATAAAAATAGATTCCCAAATTGTAGCAGGGCACGTTGATAATAGTTTTGAAGTTCGGCATCCACAACTTGCTAAATATTTGGAAGAGATCCGCAAGACCGAAGAAGCATTTAAAGGGATCTCTGTCCGAGGAATCCCATGAGCTGATAATTTGCAAGCAGTCATCTTGGCAAAAGCTGCAGCCAGAGCCCTAGACATCCCGAAAGGGTCTTTTTACGAAGAGCTTTCCTCCCCTTCGGTGCCCCAACTCCCTCCCGTGGAGGTACTTTGCATACCAAGCACCGATTGGCAGAGTCTAATTATGTATTTATTGCAAGACAAAGCCAATTTGCCCGAAGGCCCAAAGCTATCAAGATTACAGTTAAGTGTCCGAAACTATCATATTGTCAATGGTATTTTATACAAGGTCAGAGTTTGTTCTGCCCTGATCCAATGTATTTCACAAGCCGAAGGCCAAGACATACTCCGAGAAATTCATGAAGGCCTTTGTGGTAGCAATCTTGCCCCTCGAGCTTTAGCAAGCGAAACACTTCTCCAGGGGCTCTATTGGCCTACAATAGTAGCTGATGCAGAGGCTTTAGTCCGCACTTGCCAGGGTTGTCAATGGATGAGAAGATGGAGTCATCGTCCACCAACACCTCATAAAGTTATTACTCTAGTGTGGCAAATGGCCCGGTGGGGGATGGATCTTATTGGCCCCTTCCCAATGGCAAAGGGAGTCTAAAATTTGTAGTGGTAGTGATTGAGTATTTTTCTAAGTGGGTCGAAGCAGAACCCCTCACCGCTATCACTTCAAAGAATATGCAAAAAAAATTTTGGCAAAATATTATTTACAGATTCGTAGTGGCTAGGCAGCTGACAATTGATAGTGGCACTCAGTTCGATGCCAAACCTTTTAGAGAGTTCTACGAAGGTCTTGGTATTGAAATGTGCTTTGCAGCTGTCCGTCATCCACAATCCAACGAATCCATCGAGCAAGCTAATGGCAATATCTTGTCAGGATTGAATCGAAGAATAGTAGGATTAGCGAAGGGGCTATGGACTGAAGAACTTTTGAAGATTTGTGGTCCATTCGGACCACTCAAGCAAGGTCCACAGGGTTCACCCCTTTCAGGTTACTGTTCGGAGATGAAGCCATGACGCCGACGGATCTCAAGGGAGGATCCCTCTGCACCATCGAACCTGAGCTGGACAATGAAAGACAAACTTCGCTGGACTTAACTGAAGAAACAAGGCTTCGAGCTGTTGCTAACCTAACGAAGTATCAACATCAGACAAAGACTTTGTATGACCCGAAAATAAAGCTTAATGAACTTAAGCTGAGCCATTTAGTATTGTGAAGCATTATTACTCCACGGAAATTAGGAAATAAATGGGAAGGACCATATATCATCCTGCGTTCAAGACGCCCCAGATCTTTTAAATTAGCTAATTTAGAAGGTGAGGAATTGAAGCATGCATGGCATGCGGAGCACCTTAAACGATACTTCACTTAAGGGCTCCTTGTAATAATTTGTTAGCAGCTTTTTAAATGAATAAAGATTATGGTTCGAATAATGCATGCTTCTCAAGATGATTCCTACTCCTAATGGACGCACTAGGGGGACGGAGCTGATTGCAGAGGTAAGTATTATTCATTCAAACCCAATTTACGGACTTCGAGCCATCAGCTCGAAGCATCCGTCAAGGTGGGAAAGTACCATGAAAAATGGATTTCGAGCCACCGGCTTGAAAGCATCCGCAAAAAGAGTCCAAAGAGACCAAATGATATCGATTCCGAGCAATTAGCTTGAAGGCGTCTGTAAAAAGAGTTAGAGGAGACTATGAAAAGAGGATTCCAAGCCACCGGCTTGAAAGCATCCATAAAAAGAGTCCAAGGAGAAGAAATTATACGGATTCCGAGCAATCGGCATGAAAACATCCGTAAAAGAGTCTGAAGCGACCAAAATAATCGGATTCTAATACATCCGAAAAAGAGTACTAAGCTACAATTTATGGACTCCGAACCTATGGGTTCGAAGAGACCTACATGGTCAATAACAACCATCTACTCAAATTTCGAACTACTGGTTCCAAATTCTTATTCAATACAATTAAGGGCTTCGGGCATCCAAAAACAAAAACTATTGAAATTGTACTCTTACTAGGCATTACAATCGTTGTGCGTAACCATCTTTGCTTCAAAATTTCAAAACATTTTACTTTATATTACTCAATAAATTATATTACACTATGAAAAATAAGTGTCTAAGCCAAGAAGAAAGCGAAGACCCCTTCGGTCCCCAGAGCTAGACTCGGAGTTAGTTTGAATTCGAAGGCGACTTGTCCCGGAGCCCGGAGTCTTCAGAACCTTGCGTTTAATCCGCTTCCTCTTCTTTGAAGCCTGGAAGTCTCATTGTTCTTGTTGAAGCTCAACCCATGTCCAAAGTCGTTCGGGGCTAGTCCTCGCTTGATCTTCATCAAAGTACTCTTCTTCGTACCAGTCAACGTCCTCCGATGATGAAGATGCTATATTTACAACTTCCTTTTCCCCCTTCTCCTCCTTAATATAAGCTAATATTTCTTACAGATTTCGGTATAACCTCTCCATGGCTTCCTCGAGGAATTGAAAATCGAGTACGCTTGTGAGGCCTTAAGGCTTCAACGGTAGCCCACTGTTGATGGAGCCCTTCGTTAACTTCTAATACTTCGAGTTCATGATCTAAAAAAGGTCAGAAATCCTAAAAACATTTCCAAATAAGTCTTTTATTCAAAAGAAAGACCCAAACATGAGTTTTTACATAATGGAACCCTAAGGAGAACTAGACCTTCGGGTCCGAAAGAGGCTTGCTGGTCGAAGGCAGCGTCTGCGCTTGCTTTTGACGATGGCCTTCATCGATCCACACCTTCATAGCTGACCGGCCTTCATATCTTTAGGATAGCTGAAAAGCTTCTCAAGCTACGACCACGTCAGGCAGAGAAGTCAATAGTTGGTCACCACCAAAGCTAGCAGGGGCTGCTAGGGGCTTCGGCGAAACAGAAAGTCCAATGTCCTCGAAGTAGCGAAGAATTCCTAGAGCGGCTACCTAGCCAGAGATCTATCCGTAACGAGTATCAGAAGTCTTCATCGTCTTCGCTGCTGCTTGGATCATCTTCATTTTCCGCAGTAAGGTATTGTTGGTTGATGACGAGGAAGCGCAAGAAGTCTTGAAATACTCCAGGACACCCCGAAGGACATCCATGGTTTCGGAGGCCACGCTATCACACGTCTTTTTCTCCATGGCCAATGCCTCGCTCGTGACATTCATGTCATGGATTAAAGTGGAGAGCTCAGCCGTCTTCATCATAAGGACAGTTTATTGCCCAAGCAACTTCCTCGCATCTTCAGCCAAGCGTAGCCGCTCTTCCTGAAGCTTTACAAGCTCGGCCACAGAGGCTGCTTGCTCCTTTCAAAGCCTTTCAACATCAGTTCGGAGCACCACTCGCTCGGTCTCAAGCTCATCCTTCATAGCTTCCAACTTTGCTTTGGCGCTCCGTTCCACGTGAGCCATCTCCTCCAAGCTCAAAGCCCGGTTCTCGGAGTCGGTAAGACTCCCTTGGAGAGTCGTCACCTTCACCTTGAGCCGGTTGCACTCCCGCTCATTGGAAACAACAGTTGCATGAGCTGGAACAACATGCTGCAAAGGAAAAGAAAAGCAATGTAAGTATGTTATATATATGCTATAGGTAAAACTGACTTTTGTAGATGCTTCGTACCTGGTAAAATGCCCATTTGAGAGCGGCGTCGAGCTCCGACCCATCGACCTCACCAATGATGGAGACAATTCAGTCTCCCCAACATCGCGACTAGCCCGAGCCGGAGGCTCTAGCAAAGTCTGAAGCCTTGTCCTCCTTTCAAGAAAAGGGGCCAGGAGTGGGATCCTTGACAAGGCACTCTGATCGTCATCGCTGGGAGAAGGGCCGGAGCGTAGTGAAGTGACTTCGGAGTCTTCTATCAACTGGCTCTGTCAGTCGACTCCGACGAAGTCCACCCTGGAGCAGGAGTACGCATTGGCCAACCTTTGCCTTTGCCCTTTTCAGGACCCGTCGCTTGCTTTAGAGCCACCTCCAGTACAGGCACTGCCTCCTCCACTGCAGTTGGCAATGGCACTGAAGCTGCCTCAGGCTCCGGGACCACCTCCATCTTAGGGATCACCTCTACAAGAGCTAATACTGTGAAACTCAAGGTATATGATATTATTTAAATGATGCAGGTAAAGGAAAAAGGAGTTATGTTCAATCAAGGCTTACATCTGACACCTTGTTGCGGGTGAGCACCAGACTTCTCGGAGGATCAATCAAACATTTGGTTCAAGTCCTCTTCGGACTGTGGGGTTCAAACCGAAGGAACAACTGCTGGAATTTCTTCTACCACAACAACTATCACTTTGTCTGGAGCCGAGACCTTCGCAACTATGGTCTGAACCCCTTCGGTCTCGCCTTTGTCTTCCTCCAAAACAGGGACGTCTGTTTGGCTAGATGGAGTGGTTTCAGCATCCGTCTATCTAGGATTGCCCTCAACCATCGGCGCCACCTCCGTGCCATCTTGGACCGTGGGATCGGAATGACGACTAGAGGGGGGGTGAATAGACGCCTCTAAAATTTTTGTAAATAAAACTTGATGGTCAATTTTACGACACTAAAATCTCCTTCAAGAACCAAGAAGTCAAACAGATGTTCAATGAAATACAAATTTCAGTTTTACTGGACATACACTGTTGCTAATCCGAAAAGAGATCAAATAGTTCAAGTTAGCATTCAAGCAATTTTCATATGAGACTTTGTGTAAATTCCTCAAATTAGTTACCTAACTCAAGCAATTAAAACCTTAACTCAGTTCATCTGTTCTTGCAAGACCAAACAAAGTATGTATGACTCAAAATAGCACAATCTTGATGATGAACAATATAGAGAACAAAAGATTTTTTTGTACCTCACTTAATCAGATGAGACACAAAAATTTCAGTAGCAACAATCTTCCGTACTGGGTTTTCAAAAGTATCAGGGCACAAAACAGATTACTAGAGCAAAATCTAAACATATATTGAGGTAGTAAACTATACACACTGCAATGCTAGTTTAATTCAACCATCTATAATTAACATGAGCTTCAAATCATATAGCAACACATACTCAGTATCAGAGACAAGCCTTTTTAGTTATATCAGACTAAACCGTAGTGAAAAGTTTCAGCAGTAAACACACTGCAAACAATTGAAGCTAGTAAAATACTCAATGTAAATTTTGCTAGATGATGTATCTGATTATCATAATATGAACGCATAGTTCGAAGAACTCTACGAAAAAGTAAAGTATGATTACTAAGTGTTGTGCGAAGCATCAGATTGTTATACAAATCATTGTGTCTGACGGACCCTAGCACGACGTGTACGGTCCCCCACCCACAAGGAGGGGCAGGGGAGTAAGGAACAACAAGATGCTTTAGAAGCAATTCATATTAATTGAATAATCATACTTTTACATAAAGAGAAATTTTGGTCTAAGCCTAGATAAAATCGGAGACCCATCTGACCTCTAGAACTACTTCTAAGGCAACTTTGACCTTCGGAGCTCGAAGTCGTCGGGACTATCTTCTTAGTTCGAGTGCTTCTCTTCTTCTTCGAAGCTCACAGTTTTTTCTGCTCCTCTTCAAGTTCAGCTCATGTTAGAAGCCTTTCGGAGCTAGCCTCTACAGGGTCTTCGGCCTGGTACTCCGAGTCAGACCAATCTACGTACTCGGAGGATGAAGATGTTTTTTCCTTTTCCTCTTCTTTGATATAAGCTAAGACTTCATGGCGAACTTCGGGCGCTATCTCCCCTTGATCTCCGCGAGGAACAGAGAAGCATGAGCGCTGATAAGGCCTTAAGATTTCGAGGACTATCCACTACTGACGGAGCTCTTCGTTAAGTTCCAATACTTTGAAGTCAAGCTCCGAAGGACATGGCAAAACCTAAAAGAATAAACATCCAAACGAGCTCCTCGTTTATAAACTTTTCATTCATTAATACAAGGAGCTTTACAATATTTCTTGTACACATTTAAGCGCCCTATAGGACTAGACCTGAGGATCGGTTGGCAGAGCAGGAGGTGTCGGAGCTGGCAAAGCTGTACGCGGAGGCCTTGTTTGTGCTTGCTTTTGCCGGCGGGCCTCATCGATCCAAGTTTTGGCTGCAGCCTTGTGGTCTGTTTTCCAGATTGACCAGAAAGCTTCCTAGGCCGAAGATACATCCTACGAAGGACGCAACAAGCCCTCGTCGGCAAAGCCTGCTGGCGTCGAACCCCCAACTAGAGCGACTGAAATCCCAAGAGCTTCGAGATGACGAAGAACTCCGATTCCAGCAACTTGTTCGGAGATCTCTCCATACCAGACGTCGGAGCCCATCATCAGCTTCATCGCCACTTGAATCATCTTCAGCTTCCAGTCAAGGGGCTCGCTCGTCGCAGTAGAAGACAAAGGGCACATGGTGCTGAAGTACTCCAAGGTACCCTGAAGGGCATCCAAGGTATGCTCCGCTATATCAGTATTCTTCGTCTCTGCCGCCTCCAGCCCTGTAGCAGCAGCAGATACTTTAGCCATTTTGGACAGCATGGTGCTCTTCTGAGCCATCGCCTGTTTGAGCGAGCCTTGGAGTTCTACAAGTTGTGCGCTCGAAGTAGGTGCCACTTGCCGGAGCTTCTCCACCTCCTCTCGGAGCACCACACATTCGGCTTCGTCTTCTTGGGCCGAACTTCGGAGTGCACTGCTGCTCTGCCATTCGATTCGGAGGGCTTCGTCGGTGGCGGCCCTAGCCCTCCGTTCTTCAAGGATCTCTTCCTCCAGCCGAAGTGTTTTGTCTTCGGAGCTTTTGAGTGTGGACTGGAGGGTAGTAACCTTCCTCCTGAGCCGATTGGTTTCGACTTCGTTGGAAGTCACTGCCGCTATAGCATGGACAAATTGCTGCAAAAAGAGCACGTAAGTACTAAGTAGTTCCATTTGTTAATTAAAGGTACTTGTGGTACTTTGTATACCTGAAGGGCAGCCCTTTTGAGGGCTAGATTAAGCTTCGGGGCTCTGGCCTCGCTCAAGATGGAGACCAAGTCGGAGTTTCCGACTTCTTGGCCTTTCTCCACCAAGGGCTCTAGAAGCGCCCAGAGACCCGTTCGTTGCTCCAAGAAGAGAGCCAACAAAGGGAGCCAGGACAAAGCCTGGCGGTCATCTGCGGTCGCCTCCTCCTCCGAGTTACTCGCCGAGGGGTCATTGGAAGAAGGCATCGTCATCAGGGCAGGAGGGAGTCCCAGACTCGTCATGCTTTTTCCCCTTCCTGGTACGAAGGCCGGAGGAGCGACTTTGGTGGAGGTAGATCCTCCATCGATCGGTGTCCCCTCGGCCGGAACCGCTTCGACGGAGACAACTCCAGTTGTCGGAGCAGTTGTGTCCATTGGAGCTGCAACTCCGGGAGAAGCCAGAGCTCCATCTGTAGCCGGAGCTGCGCTACCCTTCGACGCACCTACAACATTAAAGTACTTGATGAATATTTGCGGGTAATAACTATTACAGGAGATGATAAAGGCAAAAGCTTTGAAGTCTACCTTTGGTGGTGCCTTGAGGTAAAATTGTAGGGTCCTTCAGGACTTCGTACAACCGGAGGTATTCGTCGATGTCGTCCCCCGAAGTCCTCTCTGGTGTAGTTGCTGCCGGTGGCTCGACCTCCGTTGTTATCACCCCAGCCATGGGTGAGTTGGGGATAGCTGTTTCCAACATCGAACTCGCAACGGTGGGTGCATGAGAGTGCACTGTGTCTACCTCCCCAGTTTCTTGAGCAGGAACTCCAGTGTCCACCGCCTCATCTTCGCCATCATCGAGAAGATAATCTTCGAGAGCTTTTCCCATTTGGACATCGGAGCCCTTTTTTTCGGAACCTTTGTTTCCAGAGTCCTCCGAGGATGAGCTCTGAATGTCCAGGGATGAAGAAGAGGACGCCGGAGTCAGCTGAGGAAGAGGCTTGGCTACTTTTTCCCCCTTCTTTATTGGGGTCTTGCCGGCTTTCTTCGAGGGCTCGGCGGCGGCTTTCCTTTTCCGAGAGGCCACTCCGGCCGGGTTGAAGTCTGGCAGAGGTGGAGGCACCATTCAGAGGGCCCTCCACACTTTGTTGTAGCGTTCCCAGCTTCCCACTAGCTCTATTCTCTTCTGTCTTTCAGCCACCGTAGGGGCTCCGAGCACCCATTCGGTGGCTCTTGATATCTGCTCCGGAGCTAACGCTAGAGGAGCCGCTAAAAAAGGTAGCATGTTATGAGTATGTTATTTCTCTTCTAACATATTATTGCAGAATAATCGAAGGCTTACCTAGACTTCGAAGCTCATCCTCCGAAGCATTTTGGAACGCTATCAGCCAGTCGACTCCAAGAGGTGGAATTCGAAGTGCAATAAACTCTTCGGACAGGTCCCGCATGCTCATACGGCTGGCTATCGAAGTAAGTAACCCTAGCCGCGTCGAGAGCAGGCTCGGATTCAGGGTGATTTCTGCCTCCTTCTGAAACCAGATTTCTTGAAGGGGCCCCGCAAAGCAGGAGTCTTCTCCGACCTCGGTGAAGAACCACCGGAGGATCCAGTTGGTGTACCATCGATCGTTGATGGCCTTCTCTAGAAAATGCTGAGCGTGGTCCCTCTGCAGCTGGTAGTTAACACTTCCGAAGGTTGTTATCACTTTGGTGTCCCTAGGGCCATCTTGTGGTTTCGGCTGGCAGATAGCATCGTGGGTGGCGGCGAAGACCTCTGATCGCCCTTCGCATCCTTTAGCTCGAAGCGCCCATTCGAAGATAGCCAGCCGTGTGATGGCATTGGGGGATAGTTGAGGCAAGGTAATGTGGAACATTTCTAATACCTCTGATAAAAATTGATGGCAGGAAGCCCGAGACCAGCTTCGAAGAACGCTTCAAAGACTACTACTTCTCTGCTTCGTGGTATTGGGGTCGACTCTGTTTCGGGGACCCGAGTCCTCATTCCAGGTCCTAGCTTCCCATCCACTGCCTCCTCGATGGACTCTGCGGTGCTTGTAGATTGGCCGATAAGGACGCTTTGGGGGATCTTCTTCTTGGATGGAGGATGGAGCTCTCGAGGATTCTCGAGCCAAACGTCTCCCGGAGCCCCCGCCATTGCCGCTGCTGCCGAAGCTGCCCAAGCTTGCCTTTGCACCAAAGTACTTGCTGTTGTCGGCACGGTGTGGCTGGTCCTCACCATGGCTCAATCGCTCAGGAAGTTGGGAGATCTAGAGGTTGAAGAAAGTATGTTTCGGGTGTCAAGCACAATAAAAGTTTTTGACAGATTCTGATCCCCCTTTATAGCCTCCCGTTAGCTGTTGTGCTTCGATTGCATTCACATTGCAGGTTCGACTTCCGTCGCTGGCCAGTGGGCCCAGTAAGCGAAACAGTGTGAGTCCATGGTAAAATTTCGACTGTTACCTTTTCAGGAGCATAACGGTTACTTGAAGAGTAATGGTTCCCAATTAACGACTCTTCACGATGTTTTACCTCCGCAACGGTTCTCTTTCTCGTGAAGTGTTCACACAACAGTCCTGGTTCGAGGCTTTCATCGGGAATACTTCGGGGTCAAATACCATTCGAATAACTGTAACACCTTCAAATTTCTCTAAGTATATGAATATGAAAATATTCCTTGCGTATATTGCTTTCCTACTATACAGGTTAAAATCGGAGAAGCGTATTCAAGGGGCTACTATTGGGGGAAAATACTTCACCCTCAAGACTTTAGAGATTGACAATCAAAGATAACTAATCGACTTCGAAGCTCGTGCTTATGCTCGAAGGTGGTGAAGTTTCTAAGACAAAAGGTGCTTCGGCTTACAATTCGAAGGTACCCCGTGGCGCCCCGATTTATCGAAATCGGAACATTATTGAATTTCCAAAGAAAAACAATAATACAAGAGGTTCATCACGCGATGATCGTACATACGATAAGTATTCATGGTACGCAGACCATATTATTACATTAGAGTTAAATAAAAACAATAATAAAGTAATTTGCATGACAAACACCTTCTTAAAGATCTTTCCGCTTGACTAGGTCGCTACTCCAGACCATCTTCGTAGTAGGCATCCTCTGAAGGGTGTGTCCAATGGGTATGAGTACAAAAAGTACTCAACAAGCCACCACAAATGCAGATAATAATGCAAGATAATAACAAAGGAAGGGTAATGGCTAAAAGTGCAGAAAAGTACATTTTTCGGTTATTGCATTTAGTGTAGTCAGATTTAATCATGCGGAACAATAAACATGAACATCAATTATACCATCTAACTCGAGGAGTACGTTTTACCTCCTCGCACAACGGTCCTTACATGTCAAACCATCATGCACATACACATCAAAAGTAAACTAACTGTGGGATGTCACGCAACCCACCCCTGACCATGGGCTCGGCTTTTCGAAAAGATTTATGACTCTGATCAGAGATGTACTACTGTACCCACAAGGCACGCACTCATCCCAATCACCAAAGTGTAACGAGATGACCCATACCACGGGAACTCGTGCCAAAACTTCAGCATGAAATGCTCCAAGCGATAACCACCCGCTCTAGGTTTCGCCTGCGCGTCGGGCCGCATCCCGGCTAACGTCGCACCCCTTTTGCACATCAAGGTTGGGGGATCCTAATAAGTATATTGAAAGGGTTTCATTTGACTAATGCATGTATACCCTATGTGTTTTAGCGATAGTTTAATAAAACATGGGTTCAATATGCTCAAAAATTGGTTTAGTGACTTGCCTTGTTCAGAGAATGGGGAGGGAGGAACTTCCGGGAAGTATTCCGGCTCCTCGGCGGTGTCGTAGTCTTCCCAATATAAATAAAATGAAATAAAATAAATATAATCATTCAATTAAACAATACAAAACCACACAACAAACACATAGGTTTTGATTGGTCCAAAATAAAGAAAACCAAGTTGTTAAGTTTCTTAAATTTGTTTTATAAATAATTTAAAATGAACTGGAATGGAATATTGTTCTTCATAAAAGGGGTTTTAATTGTGAATAAACTTATTTTAAGTTTTCTAATTAATTTAAAATAATATCGTCAGAGAAAATGTTGGGGTCTCATTAAATTAACAGGAAATGAATAAATATAAATTTTGCTGTAATTTAAATAATTAAATTTAAAATTTTCCTTAAAGGGCATTTGGGTACTTTATTAAATAAACATGAAGTATCCAAAGTAAACCTACTGTTTTTATTGTATGAACATGTAGAGAATAATATTACAAATTTTCTAAAATTGAAATGGTAATTTTTGAAGTTAAAATGCGCCAGATATGAATTTTAGAAGTTTAAAAGCATTTCTGGGATTTAAATTAAATCCCTAAACAGTCTCGGGTCCATGGTGAGCTAGGCTCATGGTGAACCCGCGCACTGTGCGCGTGGTCCGGCCCAATCTAGACCATTGGATCCAGATCCAACGCGCGGGGGCGAGGCGGGGGAGTTAAGTTGATGTGGACGGCTGAGATTAAAACGTAGAAGCGGTACGCGATGAACGATCTGGATTAAATGAGGGTTTTTAAAACTATTGGGGGTAGTGGCAGGAGGTAGACAACGAGTCCGACAAGTGGGCCAAGGTGGTCAGCAGGCGCGAGCGTACGAGCGCAGAGGCTGACGGGTGGGGTCGGGCGCGAGGGGTTCGGTTGGCGCCGACGGGTGGGGCCGGGTACGCGCGCGGAGAGGAGGTCGCTGACGGGCGGGGTCCACTAGTCAGACGGCGCGCGCTGGGAGGAGTGGGCTCGGTCGGCCGGGAGAGAGAGAAAGGGAGGGGGAGGCTCGTTACTGTTTAAATGTTTTTCTGAATAAAAATAATTACAGAAATTGGTTTAAAATATTTGGGCTACTTCCAAGGTTGATAAAAATTTGTAAAAATTCTCAAAAATATAACTTGGCTTGGGATCATATACAAAATTTTCTGGCCCCTTGTTTGGTCGTTTCATCTAGGTTCTAGTTCAAAAAGGTTAAGGAGGGCATTAAAGGCATTTCCAAAATAAATAATCCCAGGAAACTATATTAAATGGTATTTTTATTTCTTTGAAAATTTGGGGTGTTACAAACCTATCCCCCTTACAAATAATCTCGTCCTCGAGATTGGAACGCTACTCGAATATCTCAGGGTATTGGGCTTTCAGCTCGTCTTCCTTTTCCCAAGTGGCTTCTTCGGCGGGGTGGTTGTCCCACTGAACCTTGCAGAAGCGAACCACTCGGCTCCTGGTTACTCTCTCGTTGGTTTCCAAGATCTTGACGGGTTTATCGATATAGGTCAAGTCCTCTTGAACGTTGAGTTGTTGGAGGTCGGCCCGTTCAGCGGACACACGAAGGCACTTCTTTTGCTTGGAGACGTGGAACACATCATGAACTCCTTCCAAGGATGGAGGTAGTTCCAGCTGATATACCACCTCTCCTTGCCGTCGGAGGATCTGAAGAGGTCCGACATAACGGGGTGCTAGCTTGCCTTTCATGTTGAACCTTTGAGTGCCACAGAGGGGAGTGACTTGGAGATAGACATAATCACCCTCCTCAAAGGTTAGGTCTCTACGTCGGTTATCGGCGTAGCTCTTCTGTCGGGACTGGGCTATCTTCAATCTGTCCCTGATGATCTTGACCTTCTCTTCGGCCTCTCTCAGTATATCTGTCCCAAACAGCTGTGATTCTCCGGTCTGTCCCAAACAGTATATCTGTCCGTATAGTGCTTCGAACGGGGACATTTGCAAGCTGGCTTGATAGCTATTGTTGTAGGAGAACTCCGCATAGGGCAAGTTCTTGTCCCACATTCCGCCAAAGTCTAGAGCGCAAGCTCTAAGCATTTCCTCCAATATCTGGTTAACCCTTTCGGTTTGACCATCGGTCTGAGGATGATAGGCGGTGCAAAAGTTCAGCCGGGTGCCGAGATCCTCTTGAAGGTTCTTCCAAAACTTAGAGGTAAACTGTCTCCCACGGTCAGATACGATCTTCTTAGGGACTCTATGTAGGCACATGATCCGAGTCATATACAACTCGGCCAACTTGGCGACGGTGTAAGTTGTCTTGACGGGGATGAAGTGAGCCACCTTGGTGAGTCGGTCGACGATCACCCAGATAGAATCATGACCAGCTTGGGTTCGGGGTAGTCCCGTGATGAAATTCATTCCTATCTCTTCCCACTTCCATTCGGGGACCTTGATGGGTTGCAATAGTCCAGCAGGTCGTTGGTGCTCTGCCTTGACTCGCTGGCACGTGTCGCACTTGGCCACATACTCAGCTATTTCCCTCTTCATGCTGACCCACCAATACTTTTCCTTCAGGTCTTGATACATCTTGGTACTCCCGGGATGTATGGAGTATAGAGTATCGTGGGCTTCTTGAAGGATGAGGTTCTTCAACTCAGGCTTGTTGGGTACGCATATCCGGTTCCCGAACCAGATGGTACCATGCTTGTCCTCGGAGAATCCGGGGGCTTTACCCTTTCGCATGTTCTGTTGGATCTCCAAGATGTTCGGGTCTTCCATCTGCTTTTCTCGGATCTGGTCTATCAAGACAGGTCTAGACTCTAAGGCAGCGAGGTACGCTCGGGTGGTGATCCATAAATTCAGCCTTTCCATCTCCTTATATAGCAAAGGGGTCTGGTCCTGTATCATGATGGCATTGCAGTACCCTTTTCGACTAAGGGCGTCTGCCACCACGTTTGCCTTGCCTGGATGATAATGGATGCCCAAGTCGTAATCCTTGATCAATTCCAACCATCTCCTCTGCCTGAGGTTTATGTCCGGTTGGGTGAATATGTACTTGAGGCTCTTGTGGTCGGTGAAGACCTCACACCGATTTCCCACAAGGTAATGTCTCCATATCTTCAAGGCATGAACCACGGCTGCTAACTCCAGGTCGTGGGTCGGGTAGTTTAGCTCATGCGGTCTCAGCTATCGGGAGGCGTAAGATATAACCTTCCCTTCTTGCATTAAGACACATCCCAATCCTTGACGAGAGGCATCACAGTAGACGTGGAAGTCTTTCTGGATGTCTAGCAGAGTCAGAATAGGGGCTGACACGAGCTTCTTCTTGAGGGTTTGAAAGGATTCTTCACAATCTGGGGTCCATTCAAACTTCACTTCCTTCTGCAGCAGTCTGGTCATAGGTTTGGCTATCTTCGAAAAATTCTCGATGAACCGGCGGTAGTATCCGGCCAATCCGAGAAAACTCCGGATCTCAGTCACGGTCGTGGGCTGCAGCCAGTTGGTCACTGCTTCCATGGTGGTTGGGTCCACAGCTATTCCTCCGGCAGATATGACATGTCTGAGGAATTTCACCTCTGACGACCAAAACTCTCACTTGCTATATTTGGCGTACAGTTGCTGTTCCCTTAGCTTTCCGAGGGTCAGACGGAGGTGGGTTTCATGTTCTTCCTTGGTCTTGGAGTAAACGAGGATATCGTTGATGAATACCACGATGAACTTATCCAAGAACTCCATGAATACATTGTTCATCATGTTCATGAAAAAGTCCGGGGCATTCGTGAGTCCAAACGACATGACAGTGTACTCGTAGAGTCCATAGCGAGAGGTGAAGGCAGTCTTGGGTATGTCCTCCTCTCTAATCCTCAATTGGTGATAACCTGACCTGAGGTCAATCTTGGAAAACACCGAGGATCCTTTCCGTTGATCGAACAGGTCGTCGATCCGAGGCAATGGGTACTTGTTCTTGATGGTTACATCGTTCAGGGCTCTATAGTCCACGCACATCCTTTTAGTCTTGTCCTTTTTCATGGCAAAGATGACCGGTGCACCCCAGGGTGAGGTACTCGGTCGGATGTATCCTTTCTGCTCTAGGTCTTCGATGTTGCTCTTGACTTCGGCTAATTCATTGGCGGCCATCCGGTATGGGCGCTTGGAGATTGGAGTGGTCCCGGGGACAAGTTCGATTCTGAATTCGATGTCCCACTTGGGAGGCATTCCTGGTAGGTCCTCTGGGAAGACGTCCGTGAACTCCTTGACTATGGGTACTTCTTCAAGGGATAGCGAGTGAAGAGATGCCTCAAGCGGTTTGTGGCTGGTCATTCGAAAAGTGACGGCTTCGCCTTCGGGGTTGGTCACTGTTACGGACTTGTTGGCGTAGTCGATCACTCCCTTGTGCTTCATCAACCAATTCATCCCTAGGATGAGGTCGAGTCCGGTGCACTTAATGAGGATTGGCTCGGCCCGAAACAATACTCCTTGGATCTCTATCTTAACCTTAGGACTGTATAAGTGGGCTAAGGTTTTATTGCCTGGAGTGGCAATCATCATGGGGAGTGATAGAGGGAGTACTTCCAAGTTGTTGGTTTTCACAAAATCTTCCGAGATGAAAGAGGTGGGAGAGACCGATCTGGTCTCCACAATAAGCGAAGCCGAAGGGTCAGAGCTGGACGCCGCCCTTGAATGGGCTACTTATCAAGTATTGTGCACCTACAAAGGTTAATTTTATTTGAAATACATACCATACTCACCTCGCTCTTCTTTTTTTTTGTTAGCACGTTGTTCTTGCTCGTTCTGCTGCTATTTCTAATGAGCACGAATGCAATCGGCTCAAAGAGAAGGTGAAAGATCTCCAAGAGAGCCTTGCTGACTCCAAGGGCCGAGCTTCAAACTTGGAGGAGATAGTTCATGCAGAGCGAAGCGTGAAGGCAAAGTTGGAAGCCACAAACGAAGAGCTTTTGGCTGAGCGGGTGGTACTCCGGACCGAAGTCAAAAGGCTTCGAGAGGCGCAAGCGGCCTCCGGAGCTGAATCTCTAGCTCTCCTTAGGACCCTATTATGTAAAAACTTGTATTCCTGTCTTGTTTTGAATGAAAAGACTTATTTGGAAATGCTTTTAGGATTATTCACATTGTCTAAATGATGAGCTTGAAGTGCTAGAGGTTACGAAGGGCTCCGTCAGCAGTGGGCTACCTTCGAAGCCTTAAGGCCTCACAGGCGTCGTCGATTTTCTATTCCCTGAGGGAGCCACAGAGAGGTTACACCTGAAATTTGTAAGGAAGTACTTGATGAGGACATCCCTACCAATGATACAACCATACATGGATACCAAGATCCATTTATTCGAGTTCGAGCACGACGATTAAATCTCCAGGTCAACTCGTTTATAAGTATATTAGTATATTATCTTGGGAATAAATTAATACCTATTATTATTATTAGGAACCATGGAGATGATGAAAATCACTTGGAGATAAACAAAGAGGTGGAGTAGAACCAAAAAGGACGTCCAAGCTAATTTGAGAGTCCAATCCAACTACAACTCATGTCCAACTCGGATTCCTGCAGCAGCGTGCACTAAAATCATTGCCTAGGCTGCATACGGACTCCGTTTTTGACGTTCCACCCAGCCAATGTCGCCGGTTTTATCTCAAAATTCCTTCTAGATCAATAGGAATCGTCAAAACAAGATAGAGTCCAGAATCTGTCAGCATATTGTTTTCTGCGTTATTGGGCCTTTGGGCCGTGTATCCAGTTGAGCACATTAGGGGTATGTCCTGAACTACTATATAAGGTGTTTCTACAACCATCTAGAGTTTTTGGGTTTTAGTTTACACGTTGCTTTGATAGCCGCCGCTTCGCCGGATTTGTAAGTGAACCCCAACTAACGGATTCAAATAGAAATTCAATTTGATTGTGTTTTCTGCGTTCTTGCTTGTGTTCTTCGATTCGCAGACAAGGATTAGCCTTCTTGGCGAGGTCAATCAGGTCGTGCTTGGTTGATAACCAACGGAGCAGTGGTGTAGCGATTGCAAGGGCTGATCTCGTGAATCGTAAGCTGGATCGTCAGCGTCGAGTTCTCCACAAATCGTTCTTTATTCCTCACTTGATGGATGATCGGGCACACCTCCTCCATTTGTACTAGCTTATATTAAGGAGGAAAAATAGGAAACTATAAATTTAACATCTTCATCTTCGGAGGCCATCGACTGGTCCGAAGAAGAGTGGTCTGACGAAGACCAAGAGAAGACCATCTCTGAAAGACTTTGGACCTGGGCCGAGCTTCAACAAGAGCAGAAGGACTTCAGGGTTTTGAAGAAAGGGAAGCGGATCAAACGAAAAGTTCTGAATACTCCAGGCTGAGGAACGAGTCGCCCTCGAAGTCAAGCAAACCCCGAAGCTAGTCTTAGAGATCGAAGGGGTCTTCGTTTTCTTCTTGATTTAGACAGTGATTTTTCATGATGTAATATAATTGATTGGGTAATATAAATTGAATTGCGTTGAAATTTTGCATTTACCTTGTAGCCCCTCTTTGAGGGTGAGTGCCTTCGATTATCAAGCGAAATTGGTCACGCCCAACGCCTATCATGCTTATCTATGCTTAATGCACAATTTTTATAGAGTTTTTGACATTAGATGCTCAGAGCCCCTATTCTATTGAATTGAAAATTTGAACCTCGTTATGGACCTCATAGGACTCTTCGAACCTAAAGGTCCGGAGTCCATAAATGGTAGCTTAGTACTGTTTTTCGAATTTATTGGAATCCGGTTATTTTGGTCGCCTTCGACTCATTTACGGATGCTTTCAAGCCAATAGCTCAGAATCCGTTTTTCATGGTCACCTTCGACTTTTTTCCGGATTCTTTCAAGCCAATGGCTTGGAATCGATTATTTTGGTCGTCTTCGACTCTTTTATGGATGCTTTCAAGCCAATGGCTCGGAATCCATTTTTCATGTTCACCTTCGACTCTTTTTCGGATGCTTTCAAGCCAAGGGCTTGGAATCCGTTTTTCATGGTCACCTTCAACTCTTTTCTGGATGCTTTCAAGCCAATGGCTCGGAATCCTTTTTTCATGGTACTTTCCCACCTTGACGGATGTTTCGAACAGGTGGTTCGAAGTCCGTTGATTGGGTTCATTTGAATGATGCTTACCTCTGCAATCAGCTCCGTTCCCCAAGTGCATTCACTAGGGGTAGGAATCATCTTGAGAAGTATGCATTATTCGAACCATAAACTTTATTTATTTAGAAAAGTGTTTACAATCTATTACAAGGAGCCCCTAAGCGAAATAATGTTTAAGGTGCTCTGCATGCCATGCATGTTTTAACTCTTCCCCTTCTAAATTATCTAGTTTAAAAGATCCGGGGCATCCTGAACGCAAGATGATATATGGTCCTTCCCATTTATTTCCTAATTTTCCTAGAGCAATTATGCTTCGCAATACTAAATGGCACGGCTTAAGTTCATTAAGCTTTATTTTCAGGTCATACCAAGTCTTTGTCCGATGTTGGTACTTCATCAGGTTAGCAACAGATCGAAGCCTTGTTTCATATGTCAAGTATAGCGAAGTTTGTCTTTCATTGTCAAGCTCTGGTTCCATGGTGCGGAGGGAACCTCCTTTTAGCTCTGTCGGCGTCATGACTTCATCTCTGAATAATAACCATAAAGGGGTGAACCCTGTAGACCTTGCTTGAGTGGTCCGGATGGATCACGAAATCTTCGAGAGTTCCTCGGTCCACAGCCCCTTTGCCAATCCTACTATCCTTCGATTTAATCCTGACAAAATATTACCATTGGCTCGCTCGACGGCTCCATTGGATTGGGGATGACGGACAACTACAAAGCACATTTGGATACCAAGACCTTCGTATAATTCTCTGAAAGGTTCGGCATCGAACTGAGTGTCATTGTCAATTGTTAGCTGCCTAGGTACTCCGAATCTACAAATAATATTTTTCCAGAAAAAAATTTACACATTTTAGAAGTGATAGCGGTCAGAGGCTCGGCTTCGACCCATTTAGAAAAATATTCAATCGCTACCACTGCAAATTTCAGGCTGCCTTTTGCCATTGGGAAGGGGCCAATGAGATCCATTCCCCATCAGGCCATTGACCATACCGGAGTGATAACTTGAAGAGGTGTTGGGGGACGATGACTCTGTCTTCCCATCCATTGACAACCCTCACATGTGCGGACTAATGACTCCACATCAGCTACTATAGTAGGCCAATAAAGCCCCTGGCGAAGTGTTTTGCCTGCTAAAGCTCGAGGGGCTTGATGGCTACCACACAAGCCTTCGTGAATTTCCTAAAGTATGTCTTGTCCTTCGGATTGGGATATATATTAGAGCAGGGGAGAACAGACTCCAGCCTTGTATAGAATACCGTTGATAATATGATAGTTTCGGACCCTCAATTGTAACCTTGACAACTTTGGGCCTTCCGGCAAATTAGCTTCGTCTTGCAATAAATTCATAATCGGGCTCCACCAATCACTTCCCGGTATGCAAAGTACCTCATCAGGGGAGAGTTGTGGCATTGAAGGAGAGGCAAGTTCTTCATAAAAACCCCTTCAGGAATATCTAGTGCTCCGGCTGCAGCTTCGGCCAAGATGTCTGCTTGCAGGTTGTCTGCTCGTGGGATGCTCCGGATAGAAATCCCTTTAAATGTTGCTTTGATCTTGCGGATTTCTTCCAAATATTTGGCCAGGTGTGGATGTCGAACTTGAAAGCTTTTATCGACGTGCCCTGCGACAACCTGAGAGTCTGTTTTTATGACAACTCTTGCGCGCTAAGTGCACGCGCTTTTCGAAAAAGCCCAAGTAGGATCCCTTCGTACTCCACAATATTATTGGTGGACTTAAAGTTTAGCCTTGTGGAGTACATTGATTTTTGCCCTGAAGGTGAGATTATGATTGCTCTAGCGCCTGCTCTGGTTGCTTGAAAAGCCCCGTCAGAGTATATGGTCCATACACCTTCATTTGGTTCCTCCGGAGCCCATATTGCAGATGGAGTCCACTCCGCTAAAAAATCAGCCACCACCTGTGATTTGATGGATGTTCTTGCTATGAAAGAAATACCAAAAGGGGCTATCTCAACAGCCCATTTCCCAATTCTCCCTGTAAAATCTTTGCTTCGGAGCATATCTCCAGGGGGGTAAGAAGTTGGAACAATTACATTGTGCGCCAAAAAATAATGTCGCAACTTCCTCGAAGCCATTACCAAGGCATAAGTAAATTTTTTGAGCTCAGAGTACCGTGTTTTGGCTCCAAATAAAGCTTTCAGTATGAAGTATATCAGATTCTACACCATCTTTCCATTGAAGTCCACTTCTCGAACAAGTATTGCACTGACAACGGAGCCTGTGGCTGCAAGATAAAGGAGAGTTTCATCTGCAAGGGGCACAGTAAGCGTTGCAAGATTGCCGAGATAGTCCTTAATTTCATCAAAGCTCTTTTGACACTCCGGTGTCCAGGCAAAGATTTCGGACCCTTTTAAAGCTTTGAATATAGGGAGGCTCCGCCCTGCGGACCTTGCCAAAAATCTGGTAAGAGCTGCGAGGCATCCGGTGAGCTTCTGGACTTGCTTCAAAATTTCTGGCAGAGCCATCCTTTGCAATGCACTTATCTGCGTTGAGCTAGCTTCGATTCCTCTACTCGAAACTAAATACCCTAACAATTTTCCTGTTTTAGCCCCGAAGATACACTTCTTGGGGTTGAGGCGAACTCCACATGCTCGGAGGTTCTCAAAAGTTTCTGCTAAGTCTAGATTATGTTGGTGCTTCAAAGCACTCTTTATTACAATGTCATCCATATAAGCCTCAACATTGCGGCCTATCTGGTGACCTAGAGCCTTAGAAATTAATCTTGAAAAAGTTGCCCCGCGATCCCTTAAGCCGAAGGACATTCTAACATAACAAAAGACTCCCGAAGCAGTAATGAAACTTGTTTTGACTTCGTCTTCGCGTTTAACCATATTTTATGATATCCGAAGTACGCGTCGAGGAAGCTTAAAAGCTCGGAGCTAGTTGTAGAGTCGATGAGCTAATCAATGCGAGCATGGGGTAGGAGTCACGTGGTCATGCTTTATTCAAAGATCTGAAGTCAATGCACATGCGCCACTTGCTGAAGGCCTTTTTATTTACAAAGATGGGGTTGGCTAACCACTCCGTGTGTACCACCTCCCTAATGATCGTAGCTTTTAGTAACTTTTCAACCTCCGCTTTGGCGAGATCTGCTCTTTCTGTTGACAACTTGCGGAGCCCCTGGTGAATAGGTCGGACCCTTGGGTTGACGAGCAGACTGTGCTCGATGATGCTTCGGTTGACTCCGGGAATATCTTCATCTAACTAGGCAAAGACATCCAGATTGTCTTTAACCACTTCTTCCAGTGAAGTGGCAATTTCCAGAGGCAATTCCTTGCCAAATTGGATGGGATAGTCTTTGTCATCCTTGACGATGATCTTCGTTACAACTTCGCCTTCTAGGCTTGGCTTGAGGGAGAGGATCTTCGAAGGGTATCTTGACACTGAAGCATCCTCCGAATGGTCCTGCACATTATTTACCTGCCTGGAGTGAAGAAGTGGGCCATGGCCATACTTCGCCCTCCGCGCTACAGCTTGGTCACCGAGGACCGCAAGTACTCCTCCTTGCGTGGGCATTTTTAGGCATAAATAATTGTGATGTGCTAAAGCTCCGAACTGGTTCAACATTCCCCTTCCGAAGATAACATTGTAAGCATAAGGGGTGTCGACGACGTCAAAGAAAACTTCCTCTGATCTAGCCAGGTGCCCGTCTCCGAAAGCGACCTCAAGGCCTATTTGGCCGAGGGCATCGAGAGGAGGGCCTGCGAAACCTTGTAGAGGACGAGCCCCTCGAAGTAAATGCTTCTGCGATATGCATAATTTATCGAAGGCTTGGACGAAGATGATGTCTATAGAGCTTCCACCATCGACCAACACTCGTCGGACCTCGATTCCTGCAATGTCAGCTATAATAACAAGAGGGTCTGCATGGGGGGAATTTAATTCCAGCTGCATCAACTGCAGAGAAGGATATGGGCATATGAGACCACTTGGGCATTTCAGCCCATGACGAGGAGGTCCCAATGTTCCCTACTTCGTGTACATATTCCCTCCGCTGACGCTTCGACATGCTGCTCAGGGTCCCTCCTCCAGAGATGGGCAGGACTACCCATTTCCCGCGCTCTTGGGTGTCTTCTTGCTTCAGAGGTGGCATAACACTGGTCGTCAAAGGTTGTCTTGGGGCTTTGAAACTATCAACATGTAAAATAGCCTGCACTGGCTCCAGACGTGTCGTGGGAGTGGCTCGGTCAGTAGTGCCTCGACCAGAACTCCTCTCGAGATATTCGCTCCGCAGAGCTAATATGGACTTGCATGCGTCGGTGGTATGACTTTAGTTTTCTCCATGCACACAACAGAAGAAGGCCTGGCCTCGACCAGCTGGATTCCTTGGTGGCCTTGAGTCGCTGACCTTGTTGCCCTAAGCCTGTTGATATTTAGGAGGCAATTTCGAAGTAGAAGGGGCAATATTTAGAACCTCAGAGCGAGGATGCTTTCGTCCTCTTCATCCATCGTGCTGATTATTTTCGAAGAGAGGCACTTGAGATGAGCTTGAGGCCTTCGGCTCGGTCTTGACTTGTTGATGGAAGGTCGATGAAGATGAAGCAGTCCTTCAAAGCCATCCTTCTTATGACTTGGCATATTGCTCGAAGTAAACCATTAACTACGCTACCGAAGAAATATGTTTCCAGTGAAGCTTGTTGAGGAGGCCCGCGTTTGTGACACCTTCACGTGCTGCGTCAACAACGTATGATGCAGACAACCCCTTTATCTGAGACTTCATATGAGCGAAGCGCTTAAAGAATTGTCCCGGAGTTTCTCTGGGCTACTGCTTCACCTAAAAAGACTTTCCATAGACAGTGGGGCCACAAAGGTCCCTTGAAAATTGCTCACGAATTTCCTCTTCAACTTCTCCCAAGGCTTAATTTATCCTAGTTTTAGGGACCAGAAACAACAGAGGGCCACCCCTTCGAGCGCAAGGGGGAAACACTTGGTGAGAAACCAAGGGTGGTTTCGGTCTGGATGATGAGTGATTGACAAGGATGAGCGACTGAGCGGATGAGTGGTCGAGAGTATGTGGAGTGCATCGAGGCTTTCGATGTGGAGTGAAGGTGTGGCCGCCGAGGGTTTTGGCAGTGCATTTCGTTCTTGTTTTGGCTTGTCTTGTTTGTGCAGGGTGGAGATGCTGACCGACTGTCGACGGCGGGTGATCGAGGGTCGAGCGAGGAGCTTGATGCCAAGGATCAAGGAGGTCGGGCGAAGTTGGAGAAGATCTCAAAAGTGCACGAAGAGACGGAGCGAGACTCGGACAGACGGCTGACGGACGGACGGCTGACTGTGACGGCGTGTCGACCGTGTTCGCGAGAGGGAGTACAGGACAAGCATTCGCGCGACTCGAGGGGATCGAGAGTGGAAGTGACTTGCTGGCGCTAGGAGTCGCGAAGCGGTGTCACGAGTCGAGGAGCTGAAAAGGCTTTGTCGGTTTTTGCTGAAAACTATCAAAACATTTACCGTTTTTACTATTTCAATAAAATAGTGTCAAAATGTTAGTTTAATTTTTTAGTGTCATTGTCTGCACTTTTTAGAGTATTTTTGGAGTACAAATATTCTGAAAATATTCTAAATAGGGGTCATTTGTAATTTTCTAGAGTAATTAGGGTATTTCTAGTTGTAATTTTTAGTTTTATATTTTGAGTCTTTTCTAGGGGGCTTAGTGTAAAATGGCCTTCTAGAAGGTGGAGTACGTGGATATAAATATCCCCTTTTGTGCTGGCCGAATGTAGGAGAGACATCCAGAACTTTTCGTTGTGACAGAAATAAAATTCTATTTTGCTTCTTCATCCGGAAGTCTTTCTCTCCAGCGTTTTGTTTTTGATCGGGAATAGTGCAAAGTCTTGTGCCGATAATGATGAGCTACAGCTGCATGTTCTAGCGCTGGAGATTTTTGCCGTTGTCTTCCGAGCGCTTGATTGAGCTACAGCGCTGCTGCTGCTTTTGCCGATCATTCTACAGCCTTGCGGACAAATTACGCTACAGCAAACGGTCCAGGCGCTGGAGGTAATTCCTTGCTGTATGCAATTTTGAGATCCAGTTTTCTTGCAATTTCTCTACAGAACTCGATGTGGATGTCTATATACATTTTGTTGTGCAAGTTATGAATGTTCCATTTTCGAAACTTTCATCTAGTTTCGGTGAGTCTGAGTATTTCTTTTGCTGATCCCAAGTGATGCATCTGGTTCTGTTTTCTGGCAGAACTGATTTTCTCTGTTAGTCTGTTAGTGCTGAAATCCATTTCTAAAGTGTTTGATCTAATGCCTAGGTGATACATGTGAGTGTTTTGATTTGTGTGGATGAAAGAGATGTCCAGTACTTTAAATCAAAACAAGAAATCGATTTGGTTTTTACTTCTGTGAATTGCTTTGCCGTGGGAATCCATCCGGCTGATTTTTTTGATAGTGAACAGCGCCTTGAGATTTGCTGGCAAGGATTGTTCATTAATCCAGAAACCAGTTTTTCAGCATGTGTTTCAGATTATTCGAGTAACTCAAAATCAAATTGGTTTCTTCCTCTTCACGTTTGTTTTAATCTACCGAGAGGACTTTTGCTGCTGCAATCAGATGACCATGAATACGTTTGTGGTAGAAGTACTTCTGATCATCAATAGTAGCATATGTCTTGCCGGACTTCACTACAGTGCTCTCGGATATCCAGGTTTGGCTGATTTGCTACAGCTTTGCTGAAAAGTTTGTTCATCATCCGGTTGTTCATTCTTCAGTTCATGCCTCTGAATTGTTCCAGAAAAGTAAATGGTGTAGAGTAAAACTCCTTGTTCAGTTTTCAGGTCTCTCTAAGACAGAAATTGCATTATTGCTGTTCTGAATGTAGTTTATTCAGTTTTGTCAGATTTGCTATAGTTTCAGCAATTGTATTCAATCTTCAGTTTCCTGAATCCTTAAGTTTTCTTGTTGAATCATCACTTCTAAGCATTGATATCAGATTTGTTGTGTGACTTACTAATCTAAATCAGTAGCTATCTGTGTTAGTGATCTGTTTCAGCTAACATTTTCAGGTTTGGGATAGTGCTGTACAGAATAATCTTCATAGTATTCTGAAAGTGTATATTCTGAATTGATTGCCCATCGTATTGAATATTCAGTTTCAAACTGTGTTGAATTTGTACTCTGAAAACTGAACTGAATCAATTTAAATGTGTGATACTATTCATCATTAAGTTTTCATCAAAATTGCTGAGCTATTCAATCCTGCAACTACTCTTCATCCGACACTTCTGAATTGATAAAAGTTTTCTGGGATCTAAACTGAATTGAGTTCAGTAATCTGATTTTGAATAGGAATCCTGATGCATGTGAAACTTATTGATTCCAGATCTTCTGTTAAGATTGTATTTCAGTCTGATTCCAGATTCTGATTTACAGTTTACATTCTAGTATTTGTAATTCAAGTCTGTTTTATTGCAACCTTGTTTTCCATCCTGATTTGTCTGATTGTGCTATAGATTCTGTTTTGAAAATGACGTTTGAGCAATAGTCCGGAAATACAGTTATGTTTAAATTTGTTGATCTGAATTCTTGAGTTAAGTGTGCTGAAATTTCCTCCACTATTCACTGTCCGACACATTTAGATTCTTGTTAAATATTCTGACTTCAAAACTGTGTTGAGTTGAAATTGCATTTCCTGAATCTTTATCAATTCAGTATTCTAGTTATTCATGTGTGTTGTGAACTGAATTTACTGATCTGAAAATGTGTTGAAATCAAAATTTGCTATCTGGTTTAGATTTTGGCAAATGTTCTTTACTAGGAGTACCATTACTATTCATTGTCCGAAAATTCAGCTGATTCATTTGTCTGAAAATGTGTGTTGATTGAATTTCGATTGTGATTGATTTGAATTGAGCTGATTCATTTCTATAAACTTGAATTGATCGTTTGTATGAGTGATTTGATATAGGTGTTGTCTAGGATCTTGAAACGAAGCTGTTTTGAGCTTTTGACTCTGTTTGAGCTTAACATTTGTATTGTTTGAATTGAAGCGTGAATTTGGGTTTTTAGAGGTGCGTTGGGTTATTTGATTAGGCCATCACTTTCAAAGAAAGTGTCGAGGCGCCTATTCACCCCCCTCTAGTCATCATTCCGATCCCACACTTGGCCATCGTGTCTCAAACCCATTAGCTAGCTTCAATTGCAAGAGCATAGGAGCGGGAGAATTCTCCGGGGTATTCCTCTCTTGATTACTTGCACGGCTTCGAAGTCCGAAACTTGGGGACGAAGCGCACCTTTTGTAGGTTTTGGGGTCGAAGGAGGAATTCTTGGTGCCTCTCTGGATCTCAGAAGCTTCGGGATAGTAGACAGGGTCATCGTCTTGAGGCACCTCCAGGATGACGGGGCTAGCTTGAGGGTGAAGCCTATTGGCTGCTTCCTGCCTCCACCTTTCTACCTCGGCCTGAAGCCAAGCCATCTGGGTCGCCACGTCATCTGGATGGCTTTCATTTCCTCCGGAGGGGCCCTCCGGGTCTTGAGAACGGACGAAATCAGTCCAGAGCATAGACGGAGACACAAGAGGAGCTCCGAATGCTCGAGGGTGAGTGTTTACTTCGGGAGATTGAGGTGGGGGACCACGGAGGGTCCTCCGACCTCGGTGGTGTTAAAAGATCCCAATCCATAGATCCGAGAAGACCTTCAGAGGGGACTAGTGCCTAGGCTCCATTTAGGAGGCATGGCTCTAGGAAAGGATTGGTAGAGAACGAAGTTTCTGTACTAAGTTCCCCATGGACGGCGCCAACGATTGGCACAAAAGATTACGCTAACAGGTTTAGTAAACTCAAAATACTGATAAACAAAGTGTTTTATTATGTGGACTATTCCTAGGGATGGTAGTCGGGTATCACGGGCACGGGTATTACATACCCATACCCGTAACCGCGAAAAAAACTCGTACCCGTTACCCGCGACGGGTAAAAACCCGTGCCCATACCCGATACCCGCGGGTACCGTATACCTGCGGGTATACCCGTTTACCCGTGAACAAGCAGAGAGGTGACGGAAGCGGAGTCCTGGTCGGCCACCACGATGTAGTTGGCGGCCGGGTCATCTTCCGCGAGGGCCTTCGAGGAGGAGTACACGCCCACGGGCTTGGATTTGGAGCATGTGGATGCCAGGGCACGGAGAGTCACGAGGATGGAGGCGTCGAGACAGAGCTTGGAGTGGAGAGACTCGGCATAGGACGCGGACGAGGAGATGCATGAGCTTTCCGCCACCTATTCACCACAACAAAATGGTGTTGTGGAAAGAAAGAATAGGACCCTTATTGAGATGGCTAGAACTATGCTTGATGAGTATAGTGTCTCCGACTCTTTTTGGGCGGAAGCTATAAACACTTATTGCCATGCCTCTAATCGTCTCTATTTGCATCGTCTTTTGAAAAAGACTCCCTATGAACTCTTGATTGGACGAAAACCAAACATTGCTTACTTTCGTGTTTTTGGTTGCAAATGCTATATTTATAGAAAATGTGTTAGACTAACCAAGTTTGAAAGTCGTTGTGATGAAGGATTTCTCCTTGGATATTCATCAAATAGCAAGGCATACCAAGTGTATAACAAGAACAAAGGTATTGTTGAAGAAACCTCGGATGTTCAATTTGATGAGACTAATGGATCCCAAGAGGGGCACGAGAATTTGGATGATGTAGGTGATGAAGGCTTGATAAGGGCAATGAAGAAAATGTCCATCGGTGACATCAAGCCTAAAGAAGATGATGAACTTCCATCCTCCACTCGAGTTGAAGCTTCTACTTCCGCTACGCAAAATTTGACTCAACTTGATGAAGATGAAGCCAAAGATCAATCCTCTACCATTCCATCCAAGGTTCACAATGCCACCGCAAAAGATCAACCAATTGATCATGTCTTGGGTGACATTAGTAAGGGTGTTCAAACTAGATCTCGTGTTGCTTATATTTGTGAGCATTACTCGTTTGTTTCTTCTATTGAGCCTAAACATGTAGATGAAGCTCTAAATGACCCGGATTGGGTAAATGCTATGCATGAAGAGCTCAACAACTTTGAAAGAAACAAAGTTTGGACATTGGTGGAGAGACCCAAGGAGCACAACGTCATTGGAACAAAGTGGGTGTTTAGGAACAAGCAAGACGAAAACGGGTTGGTCGTGAGAAACAAGGCAAGATTGGTAGCACAAGGATTCACTCCAGTCGAAGGTTTGGATTTTGGTGAAACCTTTGCTCCCGTTGCTAGACTAGAGGCTATTCGCATCTTACTTGCTTTTGCTTCATGTTTTGATATTAAGTTATATCAAATGGATGTGAAAAGTGCTTTCTTGAATGGCGAAATAGCCGAACTAGTTTTTGTTGAACAACCACCCGGCTTTGAGAATCAAAAAATCATAATCATGTTTATAAACTCTCAAAAGCTCTCTATGGTCTAAAACAAGCTCCTAGAGCTTGGTATGAAAGATTGAGAGATTTTCTCCTCTCAAAGGGTTTTAAAATTGGTAAAGTCGACACTACCTTGTTTACAAAAATAATTAATGATGATTTCTTTGTCTGTCAAATTTATGTCGATGATATTATATTCGGTTCTACTAATGAAGAATTGTGCAAAGTTTTTGGTGATATGATGTCTAGGGAATTTGAGATGTCCATGATAGGAGAATTGAGTTTCTTCCTTGGACTTCAAGTCAAGCAACTCAAGAATGGAACCTTTGTGAGCCAAACGAAGTATATTCATGATCTTCTCAAAAGGTTCGGATTGATGGAAGCAAAGCCTATCAAGACCCCTATGGCGACCAACGGACATCTCGACCTAAATGAGGGAGGTAAACCGGTAGATCAAAAATTATATAGATCCATGATTGGTAGTTTGCTCTATCTTACCGCATCTAGGCCCGATATCATGTTCAGTGTTTGCATGTGTGCTAGATTTCAAGCCGCACCAAAAGATTGTCATTTAATGGCGGTCAAGAGAATTCTAAGATATTTAAAACATTCCATCCATATAGGCTTGTGGTACCCCAAAGGTGCTAAATTTGAGCTAATTGGGTATTCCGATTCGGATTATGTCGGTTGCAAAGTTGATCGTAAAAGCACTTCTGGGGGTTGTCAATTCCTTGGGAGGTCTCTTGTTTCTTGGGCCTCTAAGAAACAAAACTCCGTTGCCCTTTCCACCACTGAGGCAGAATATGTCTCCGCGGGTAGTTGTTGTGCTCAATTACTTTGGATGAGGCAAACCTTGCTTGATTATGGAATAGAATTCTCAAATGTCCCTCTTCTTTGTGACAATGATAGCGCCGTCAAAATTGCCAACAGTCCAGTCCAACACTCTAGAACCAAACATATTGATATTCGCCACCACTTTCTAAGAGATCATGTTGGCAAAGGTGACATTGTCATTAGCCACATAAGAACCGAAGATCAATTAGCAGATATCTTTACAAAACCACTTGATGAATCCCGCTTTTGTATGCTTAGGAATGAATTGAATATAATAGACTTCTCAAATGTGGCTCGAAATCATGCATATGTGTGAGTTTTAGATTTTTCTATCCTTGTGACATATATGTATGCTTTTATGCTTGTAGTGCCATATTTGAAGTTCATGTGCTCTTATATATGTTCCTAAGGCCATACATTAAGGGGGAGCATATGGTTACTCTTATATGTTGGAAATTGCTCAGTTTGTTGAAAAACAAAATTTGAAAGTTTTGGTATCTTCAAAATCCTACTTTTGAGTTAAAAAGGATTTTTCCCATGATTTTATTTCAAGACATATTTTGAACTTTTGCCCAAAACAAAACTTGTAGATATGGATCATATGATCATTTTTCGTATTCAAATGTTTTAACTTTATCCATCCTATCAAAAGATATTCCAAGAATTGAAGTTCAGACAAGTGTTCGGACAAGAGTTCGGACGTGTTGGAAACTTTGGTTGCAAACGGTCTCGTTTTGAACATAAAAATTTGAAAACTTGATGCTTTATAAACTTTGGGAGTTATACTAGGTTTCTCCAAAGTTTGAATTTTTTCAAAATTATTTTGCTATATTTCTCACTTGTGCTCCCTTTCGTGCTGTGAAATCTATTTGCTGAGCATTTAGTGTAGTCGGTCTGACCGGGCCTACTTGGCCGGTCCGACCGCCCTTGCTGAGTCGGTCCAACCGGGCCTACATGGCCGGTCAAACCGGGGCTCGGGTAGGGTTATAACTCCCCTCTCTATTCAGTTTTCTCTCCCCTCTATTATTTCCTCTCCTCTTAAACCGAGTTCCTCTCCTCCACTCTTGCCCCCGACCCTAAAAATTTTGTTTCGTTGATCTTCTTGCCGGTCCAACCGGTGGATCTTCTCCGATCCGACCTCGAGTTCATTTTCCCTTGCCGGTAAGAATTTCCTCCGATTAAATCCATGGATTTCATCCTTTTGGAGGCTAGGGATTAGGGTTCTTGTTCATGGGCATGCATGTCAACTTGCCAAGGCTAAATCCTCTTTAAACTCAATTGTTAGCCTTGTGGTACTATTTCCCATGCCTCTATGCAATTTGATATGGCAAATTTGATTATAGAGAAATTTTGTGCAAAAGGGGGATTTGTGCCCGGGTTGCTAGGCCGGTCAGACCAGTGGGCAACGGGCGGTCCGACCGACCATGTACTGGCGGTCCGACCGGCCCTATTACCTCGGTCAGACCGGCCTCCCAAGATCCGGCACTTCTTTTGCTCATCATTACTCATTGATGTTTTTGCCCTCTAGCAAATTCATAGATTTTCTCCAATTATATCTTGTATCTTATCTTGGTTAAATCTTTGATTCAGTCATGCCTCGCGCCGGCCATTCTCAAGGAAATGAGCGTCGCTCAATGTTTGTCGAAGACCGTGGCCAATCATCCCGGCACTTTCAAGATGACAGTGATGAGGACTTTGCCTATGAGGATGACAGCTCTGAGAATGAAGAAGAATTGGGACCTCAGCCACCAGCAGCTAGTGAAGATCCATTTGCATCTTTGGAATTCAAGGTGGATGTCCGAAATCAAGAGAACTTTGCTCGTCTGCGGCATCACAATCAATTTCTCAACCAAGAGATACATCAGATCAGCGGTTTCATACCAAGTTTCAGAAGGAGGTATTCATCATTGCTTATGAGAACCGCTCTTTGGCTCCTCATAAGTGGATTTCTTGGAGGGATCTAAGTGGAGAGGTTGCAGCTCTCAGGAATATATTTGGAACTGTTGGTATAAACAAAATAGTCAGTCTGAAGCAAGATTTCAATTGGGATGTTATCCGTCAGTTTTATGCCACGGTGTTCATACCTGCCACTTGTGATTCTCTCACATGGATGACTGGAGATATCTTCTGCATTGCCACTAAGCAAGAAATTCAGAGTGCTTGGGACATAAGATTCTCTTCTGGCCTCAGACTGCATGATGAGTTTACTCACAACCCTTTGTCAGAAGAAGAGATGGCTCAATTCTACATCCCATCTGCTTCTCACAAGATTGGAGGGGTCACTGGAATGAAGATTCTTCATAGTGTGGCACATCGCATCCTGCGGCACTCCATTTTACCGCGTCTGGGCAACAATGATGATATCCGTGGTGTTGCTTGGACTCTTCTAGATGCAGTGATGACTGGAAAGAGGTTTGATGTCATCCATTTGATGCTATATGAGATGGCACTCTCAAAGGGAAGCCTCACTCTTGGAGTCTACTATGCTCCGTTCATCATGAGATTGATTTTGAGCAAAGTAGGAAATGTAAATGAGCGCCTTGATATCACTCACTCTCAGTACAGGCCTCGTTTCTCGGCTACTCCTTTGGCCCCAGCCGCCGATCCAGCTGATGTGGGTGCAGGTCAGCCCCATCCTCAAGACATTCCTAGCAGCTCTTTTGCTCCTCCTCAGAGCTCTGGATCTGGTGCTTATTTTGGTATGGATGCCACCCAGTTCTTTGATCCAGTTCTTCAACAAGTGACAGCTGGCTTTCTTCAATTAAATGCAAGAATGGATCAAATGGCTCTAGGACAAGAAGCAATCACCTCCCATCTGCAGAACCTTCAAGGTGGTCAAGAGCATATCAACTCCAGGATTGACACTCTTTCTTCTCGAGTTGATCGGCTAGATTCATCTTCCTCAGCAGAATACCCTCTTTAGTACCAGCGCCGTCGTCGTCGCCTTGATGATTCTCAGCCTCCTTCCCAGGATTAGTCTCTCTTTTTGGTTCTTGATGCCAAAAGGGGGAGAAGCAGTAGAATTAAGAAGTTTAGGGGAGAAGGTAGTAGTAGTAAGCAAGAAATATTAGGAAGAATCAGTCTAGGCTAGTTTGCTCTATATATCTATCTAATCTATGGTTGGTTGTATGAATTGAGTGCTCTAAATTTTCTATCTATCTATCTATGGTTGTTTGTATGACGAACTCTATTTGCTTTCCATAAAGTACTGAACTTAATTTGAACTATTTGTTTTTATTATGAAAAACTCTCTCATGTGCTTTGCTTCATTGGATTTGTGAATTGTGTTTGGAATTATAACTCATATCTTGCTCTATATACTTGTACCCCATCATTCTTTCAGGGGGAGTTTTGCGCTTAATTGTGGATACTTCTATTTAACATATTTCTTTATCTCTGAAATGTTTGTCATCAATTACCAAAAAGGGGGAGATTGAAGATCTAGGCCCTATGTGAGTTTTGGTAATTAATGATAAACATGCGTTTTGTGGACTAATATTTTTCTTAAGTGTGAAGGAAATGAGTAGGTCCCGCGCAAATGGAGCACAAGATGAAAGACCCGAAGATCTGGACGTTTAAAGGCTACGGCAAAAGGTTTGAAGGAATCTAGAAACTGATCGAGGTGTTTGAAGCGATCAATTAGGCTAGGTTTAAATTTTGTTTTTGCCGTACTATAAAGAGGGGTTGCATCTTGGTTATGAGTTGATTTTTCAAGTGCCAATTTGCATTGCATATAGTATCTTTTGATCATGTGTGATTGTTGCAAAAGTTACTCTTTGGCAAATTCCTTGAAAAACATATTGCAGCGTTTGTTGGAGTTGTCTGACCCTGGCGGTCTGACCGACCATGTGGGTCCGGTCCGACCGGCTGGAGTTGGGCGGTCCGACCGGCCAGGGGGCCGGTCCGACCGGGTTGCGCAGGGCAGAAAACTGCTTGTTTACAGAGCCGACGGGAGCACTATCGATCCGACCGAGCCGATGGCCGGTCAAACCTGGTAGGGCCGGTCCGACCGGGCCAGCATGGCCGGTCGGACCGAGGTGTCCTGTCACATCAATAAACGGCTAGTTTTCTAGCCGTTGCAGTTGAGGTCGGTCAGACCGGCCCAAGATGGGCGGTCCGATCGACAGAGCGCAGAGAGCCACCTAACTCGTGTAACGGCTAGTTTTTGAGTGTGTGGCTATATAAACCCTTGCTACAGCTCCTTTGCTAGACTTTTGGCATTCATTTGAGCATACTTGAGCATAAGAGAGTCTCTCCCACCATTGAGCACTAATTTGAGCACTAGTGAGGTTGGGAAGAAAAAGGGGTGATCAAGTGATTGAGTAAATTGCATTGCATTGGCATTTTGGCACTTGATCCTCTTTTCCTAGCTTTGATTGCAGCTTGTTACTCTTGGAGATTGCCATCTCCTAGACGGCTTGGAGAAGAAACCGGTGATCTCTCCTAGAAGGTTGTGGAGGAGACCCGGGAGGTTGTGAAGGTTGGAGCTCGCCTATCCGGAGTGGAGAAGAGCTACCACTAGTGATCGAGGCCCGAGAGTTGCACTTCCGGTGCCGGCTCATCTTCAAGCAAATTTCTCCTTGAGAAATCCGAGGCTTGGTGAAGAGAGTGGTCAAGTGAAACTCGCCTCAACGAGGACGTAAGAAATTGGCAAATTTCCGAACCTCGGGATAAAATTCGGTTGTCTCTTGTCCTCTTATATTTTGTGCAAGTTAAATTGTGCAAGCTTATTTTTCTAGAGTAATCTACTTGCCATCTTGTGTTGCACTATTTATTCTAGCTGTTCGCTACCATTGTCTTAGGTCCTTGCTTATTGTTTATCTAAAATTGAATTATTTTTAAAAAACTGCCTATTCACCCCCCCTCTAGTCGGTACATCGATCCTACAGTGTTTGAGCGGCGCCGACAGTCACCGTGCCCAGCGGCGGAGACGGCGGTGGGACTCAACTCTAGTAGCCGGAAGCAGAAGCGTAGACGGCAGACCTGACTGCGATGCGGACGATGGCGCGAGGCTGGACGGCGGCATTGGGCTTGGCGGCTGGCGGTGCGGGGCTGGGCGGCCGGCGTGGCGGGCGGGGCTCGGCGGTGCTCGGTGCGGGGCTCGGGGGCGCTCGGGGCTCGGCGGCCGGCGGTGTGGGGCTCAGCGACGCTCGGGGTGGAGCTCGGCGGCCGGCAGCGCGGGCCTTAGTGGCGCTCGGGGCTAAGCTCGGCGTCCAGCGGTGCAGGGCTCAGGGGTGCTCGGTGGACAACGGCTGGCGGCGCGGGCTCGGCGGCGGAAGGGATTCACGGGGGTCACGGGTGACGGCCTGACGGGGTGAGAGGAGTGGCTGGGAGACTGAAATCTAGGGTTAGGGTTTTTTATATACTCCGGGTAAATGGGTAAATGGGTAAAGCGGGTATGGGTACTGAATACGCATACCCGTACCCGTTTACCCGTCGGGTATAAGATTTGACCCATTATCATACCCGCGGGTATAAAAAATGGAACAAACCCGATCCTAATAGGGTTTTTACCCGCGGGTAAATGGGTACACGGGTATAATTGCCATCCCTAACTATTCCAAGCCTCCGAATTGGATAATAGCTTGAGATAGTTCGCAGTGTATATTGAATATCTGAGTATTTGATACCTCTTACAGAACGAAGAGGGGTATTTATAGATAAGATACATTAGGAAAAGACTTCTTTACCCTCTAATTACAACCAACTTAGAAGATACTATTTAATATTCTTCGTAGGGTTAAAAGGGTAAAAGACTAAGTCAACAGTGAGAAAGTAATTCTTCTATCCTTATTGGCAATACCCCTCTGGGTAAAGAGGTTCCGGGATTCTTTGTCATGCCGGAGCCTTTTTGGAGACTTTTATTGTAGAAGGCTCCGAAGGCAGCGAAGTCTTGATTCTTTAGGACCTTCGGAGATCAAAGCTTCTAACTTCATTTTGTCTTCTGATAGAGTTGATGTAGATGTTTTAACATGATGCTGATGTTGAAATATTTTCCCCCAACAGTAATCTTCATCTCATGAATGCCAGCAAAGAAATATTTGTGAAAATTCTTTTCCAAATATGCCCATCCCTTGAAAAAATATGCCGGTAGTGAAGAAAACCACATGAAGGCTGACCTCGATAGAGAGAGTGGGAAGAATCAGACCTTCAGCACCTCATCGACCGATGCCTCTCCGCACTAGGTGAGGAAACGATTGATGTGCTCAATCATACAGATTGACGTCGAAGTGCTCGAGGATTCATAGGCGCTTTGCCAACACTACGTAGTGCTCAAAGTAGCTAGGTCTGAAGGCCCTCCTCGGTTCAAATTACCTAGGGGTCCTAAGGGCAAAGTAATACCCGAGATAGCCCAAGAATTACTAGCTTCGGTTAAGGTTTAGCCGCTTCAGAGCTCGTCATCTTCACCAGACTTAAGAAGTTTTGACGTAGTTTCAGATGACAAACGGGCTCAGCCTTTGGGCACACCTTTGCAAGTCGGATATGAAGTCTTGGATTTTTCCACATTTGACACGGAGCCCCCTGCACTCCAGACTTTGGCCGACCTGCAAGAGGAAAGTAGAGCCCTTCGGGCTTCGAGGCGTGGACGTACCGGCCATGGGAGGTCTGGCTCTGACAAGGGTTGATCCTACCGAGGGGGGCATCATTGAAGAAGAAGCAAGCAGGGTTCGAATTTCTCGGGGTCTCGAGCCCACTTTTACTTTGGTTTTGACTAATGCTTTTGTAGTAATTCTTTTTCAAAGTGTGTCGATATACTTTGCGATTGAAATACACATTGCATTTGTAACGCACTTCGCAAATGTACACCTCGCAATTGTAATGTACTTCGCAAATATGAATAAATGAAAAGCACTCCATACACATGGTTACCGGTCCCCCCATGCATGTAGCGGCTAGGGACTTCGATGTAGTCGCTGTGTGCAATCATGCGGTGGCTCAACGTAGCTTAGAATGCGGTGGGGAGTATTCGGCTTACGGGCTTCGAACTTTAGCCCGCTTCTTAACCTGTGCGCGCTTCGATCGCTTGACTTGGAGCAAATGAATAATGTAGCATGCTTCGTATGCGTAAGCACGCTCTGTATGCATGGTTATCGGTGCCCCTTTCATGTAGTGGCTGGGGACTTCGGCACTATCGGTGCGTGCAATCGCAAGGAATAGACTCAATGCAACGTATATTGCAGAGGGTGCATTCAGCCCTAGGGCTCCGAACGCTTTATTTCTTTTTAACATGCATGGGTACCGAGAAAATATTGACAAGCCACGGGATATTGACAACGATAAGCGAAGTAAGGCTTCGAGGTACTGAAGCAATGCTTCAGTGTTTATTTAATAATGCGAAGCAGGGCTTCGTGACATATTTTTACGCGAAGCTGGGCTTCGGGATAGATGATCGAATCAAGGCTTCGGAGATTTATTTCAGGATAAGTGAAGGGAGGCTTCGGGCTTATGTGAAGAGGGTGTGGATGCATCAACTCTTTTTAGGATGCATCGAGCCAAGGCTCGGAATCCTTGGACGCTTTGAGTTTCAAGCTCCAAGTCCCAGGATGCTTCGAGTTGCAAGCTCGTAATCCTATTTTTATCGCTACGAGGCGAGAGGCGCTGTGTAGCTTCACTTTTATTGCTACGGGCTCGGTGGCAGTGTATAGCATCACGAAGCAGGGCATCAATTTTCATAAGACGAAGCAAGGCTTCGGTTTTTTAAAGGACGAAGCAAGGCTTCTGTTTTTTTAAAGGGTGAAGCAAGGCAACACATTACATTCAATTGTGTCTTTGTATGGTCCAATATGAAATTTGACACGTACCATTTGGCTGATCTTCATCTCACTCATTGTCACGTAACCACTAAATATAATAAGGATTAGGGTGTGCTAAGTACTTCAGCTTTAATTTTGTACATAGTTCCTTGCTGGCCAAGTTGTGACACTACCACCATCAATTATTATCTTGCATGCTTTGCCAGGGCCAATAATAGCTTGGTTTGAAATTGTTGGGGGAAAATATCTCATCTTCGGGGTTATTGCTGCAACAGCATATAAGCAGATAGTGGATTCGAAGGTTTCCAGACGTCCATCTTCGAAGATACCCTGAGTCAAGCTCGAAGTACGAAGATAGGCATTGGTTCGGAGTACATCTTCGAACTAAGGCTCTTTGAGATCTTTATTGCCAGCTAAGATGGAAGATTTATCTTTTATATTATTAGATTAGTCTTTTACCATTTTAGCTCTATCAAGGGTACCGAATAGATTCCACTATGTCGGTTGTAATAGAGGGGTAAATAGGTCTTTTCCTTAATATTTGGGCCTATAAATACCCCCCATTTCACCCTGTAATAGCGACCGAATACAAGTTATTCAATACACACTTTCGAGCTATTCTAAGTTGTTATCCTTTCAGAGGCTTAGAACAGTTCTCTTCACAAACACTTCATTTGTTAGTTTCTATTCTACAGAAACCTGTTAGCGTAATCTTTTACGCCAACAGTTGGCGCCGTCCGTGGGGAACCTAGTCCGAAAAACTTCGTTCTCTACCAACTTCTTACATCATGCCTCCTAAGCGGAGTGCACCCCGCAATCCCGTTCGGAGGTCTTCTCGGATCTCTGGAGAGATACCATTTGACACGGTTGAAGTCGGAGGGCCTTCGACATTCCCTCCAAAAACTCCGGAAGGGGCTTCCATCCCTCGAACATACGAAGCTTCTCCGCCAACCCCTTCCATACTTCGACCACCTGGAGTCCCTCCACCACCCTCCGTCCCGCTTCGAACTGATCCTACTAGTTCTCAAGACCCGGAAGATCCTTCCGGAGGAGATGAAGCCAATCTTGGAGATATGGCCACTCAAATGGCCAACCTTCAAGCTGAAGTAGCAAGGTGGCGACAAGAAGCTGCGAACAGGCTTCGATCTCAAGCCATCCCAACTATCCCAGAAGTGCCCGAAGACGATGAACCCGATTATCCCGAAGCCCCGGAGAACGCCTCCTTCGACAATGAATCTCCGCTACATCCTGAGCTGCAGAAAGTTCGCTTTGATCCAAAGTTTAAAACTTCGAAGCTCTGTAAGTATGCCGGAGACGAAGATCCCGGAGAGTTCGTTCGTTCTTATGCCCTAGCAATTGAAGCTAGCGGAGGAGTTCGAGACACCATGGCGAAGTGCTTCCCCTTAGCTCTTCAAGCAGTGGCATTAAGGTGGTTCTGGTCTTTGAAGCCAGGATCAATTAATACATGGGGGCAGCTGAAGAAGAAGTTTATAAGCAATTTTCAAGGCACCTTCGTGCCTCCCATGTCAACAGGAAGCCTTTTTCAGGTGAAACAACTTCCCGGAGAGACATTAAGGCAATATTTCAAGCGCTTCGCTCATACGAAGTCGCAAATCTGGGGGTTGTCTGCATCTTCGGTAGTTGATGCAGCTCGGGAAGGCGTTACTCATCAAGGCCTTTTGGATAAGCTTCATCGGAAAAGCATCTCATCGGTCTCTCAGTTGATGTCATACTTCGAGGAGTATGCGAGGTCAGAAGAGGGTTGGCTTCGAAGAACTGCCGCTACTTCATCCATATTGCAAGAAGTTAAGGTAGAAGTGAAAACTTCGGCACAGCCGCAAGAACCAGTCTTCGAAGTTCAACATGATCGGAGAAGAGGGAAAAAGCACCCTCGCTCTGAAGTCATGAATATTGCACCCCCACAGAAGTTTACACAGAGAGTTTCACAGTCTTCGGGGAACAAGACCAACGGCTGGAGGCCGCCAGGGAAAATGGCTGGCAAGGGCCAGACCCTTTTCTGCTGCATCCATGGAGAAAATCGAAGCCATGCAACTGATACTTGCAAGGCTATACTTACTCTAAGGGGAGAGTATCTAGAAAGAACTTCGGGTCGAGGTACTACCGACCGAGTTCCAGTTGCAACGCTGTTGGGGGAAAATATCTCATCTTCGGGGTTATTGCCGAAGCAGCATAAAGGCAGTCAACACGTTCGAAGATTGTCCGAAGACCATCTTCGAAGATGCCCAGAACCTCGTTCGAAGCCCGAAGACAGGCACTAGTTCGAAGTATGTCTTCGAACCAAAGCCTTTCAGGATCTTTTCTGCCAGCTAAGATGGAAGACTTATCTTCTATCCTATTAGATTAGTCTTTTACCATTTTAGCCCTATTAAGGAAACCGAATAGTTTCCTTAATGTCGGTTGTAATAGAGGGGTAAATAAGTCTTTTCCTTAATGTTTAGGCCTATAAATACCCCCCATTTCACCCTGTAATAGGGACCGATTACAAGTGATTCAATACACACTTTCGAACTATTCTAAGCTATTATCCTTTCGGAGGCTTAGAACAGTTTGCTTCGCAAACACTTCGTTTGTTAGTTTCTTTTCTACAGAAACCTGTTAGCGTAATCTTTTACGCCAACAGTTGGCGCCGTCCGTGGGGAACCTAGTCCAAAAAACTTCGTTCTCTACCAACTTCTTACATCATGCCTCCTAAGCGGAGCGCACCTCGCAATCCCACTCGGAGGTCTTCTCGGATCTCCGGAGAGATACCCTTCGACACAGTCGAAGTCGGAGGGTCTTCGACTATCCCTCCACCTCAAACTCCGCAAGGGGCTTCTATCCCTCGAGGATACGAAACCTCTCCGCCAACCCCTTCCATACTCCGACCGCCCGGAGCCACTCCACCACCCTCCATTCCGATTCGAACTGATCACACCAGTTCTCAAGACCCGGAAGGTCCTTCCGGAGGAGATGAAGATAGCCTTGGAGATATGGCCACTCAAATGGCCAACCTTCAAGCCGAGGTAGCAAGGTGGCGGCAAGAGGCTGCGAACAGACTTCGCTCTCAAGCCACCCCAGCTATCCCCGAAGTGCCCGAAGACGACGATCTTGATTATCCCGAAGCCCCGGAGAACGCCTCCTACGACAATGAATCTCCGTTGCATCCCGAGCTTCAGAAGGTTCGCTTCGATTCGAAGTTCAAAGCTTCGAAGCTTTGCAAGTATGCCGGAGACGAAGATCCCAGTGAGTTTGCGCGTTCTTATGCCCTAGCAATTGAGGCTAGTGGCGGAGACAGAGAAACTATGGCGAAGTGCTTCCCGTTAGCCCTTCAAGGAGTGGCGTTGAGATGGTTCTGGTCTTTAAAGCCAGGATCAATCGCTTCGTGGTCACAGTTGAAGAAGAAGTTTATAAGTAACTTTCAGGGCACCTTCGTGCCCCCCATGTCGACAGGAAGCCTTTTCCAAGTGAAACAGCTCCCCGGAGAAACATTGAGGCAGTACTTCAAGCGCTTCGCTCACACGAAGTCGCAAATTCGGGGGCTGTCCACATCCTCGGTGGTTGATGCGGCTCGAGAAGGCGTCAGTCATAAAGGCCTTCTGGATAAACTGCATCGGAAGAGCATCACCACAATATCACAGCTGATGTCGTACTTCGAGGAGTACTCGAAGTCAGAAGAAGGTTGGCTTCGGAGGACTACTGCTACTTCGACAGTATTGACAGAAGTTAAAGCAGAGGTGAAGACTTCGGCACAGCCGCAAGAACCAGTCTCCGAAGTGCAACATGATAGAAGAAGAGGGCAAAAGCACCCTCGCTCTGAAGTCTTAAACATTGCACCCCCGCAGAAGTTTGTACCAAGAGCTCCACAGTCTGCGGGGAACAAGTCCAGCGGCTGGAGGCCGCCAGGGAAAACGGCTGGCAAGGGCCAGACCCTTTTTTGCTGTATTCATGGAGAGAATCGAAGCCATGCAACTGACACCTGCTAGGCTATTCTTACCCTTCGGGAGAATACTTGGAGAGAACTTCGGGTCGAGGTAGTACCGACCGAAGTCCAGCAGCAGCAGTGCGCCCGGAGCCGGTCCAGGCTGTGGCGCGGATAGAAAATTTTGATGCTGCAAGGCATCCTCCGGTGGCCAATGTTATGCCACCTCCGAAGCAAGAAGAAGGGCAAGATAGAGGGAAGAGAGTAGTTCTCCCTATCTCCGGAGGAGGTACCCTCGGAAGCATGTCCAAGAGACAGCGAAGAGAGTACGTTCGAGAAGTAGGCCACATTGGGACTTCGTCATCTGCAGCTGCAATGCCGGAGTGGTCTCATTTTCCAATATCTTTCTCTGCGGAGGATGCAGCTGGTATCAAGTTCCCGCATGCAGATCCATTGGTTATTACTGCTGATATTGCAGGGACAGAAGTCCGAAGGGTGCTAATTGACGGAGGTAGCTCGGCAGATATCATATTTGTACAAGCCTTCGATCAGTTATGCATTTCCCGGAAGCATCTCCTCCCAGCGGCTCGTCCTCTGCAAGGCTTCGCAGGACCTCCACTAGATGCACTTGGCCAGATAGGCCTGGAAGTAACCTTCGGAGAAGGTTTACTAGCCCGAACTGAAGAAGTTATCTTTGATGTGGTAGATGCCCCGTATGCTTATAATGTCATCTTCGGACGAGGCATGTTGAATCAGTTCGGAGCTGTGGCGCATCACAACTACTTGTGCATGAAGATGCCCACACAATCAGGAGTTCTGACAATCTTCGGAGATCAAGCCATGGCTCGGAGGGCAGAATATGGTCACGGTCCTCCTCTTGATCCGAGGCAAGTAAACAATGTCCAAGATAATGGAGAAATTTTTTCAGCCTCATCCGAAGCTTCGAAAAAGTCATTTCCAAGACCAAGTCCCGAAGGAGAGATTGCAACGAAGGTCATTGTCAAAGATGGTAAAGAATACACCTTTCAATTTGGTAAAGATTTACCTCCCGAAGTTGCAACTTCCTTGGAAAAGGTCGTAGAAGAAAATTTGGATGTCTTCGCTTGGTCTGACGAAGATATCACCGGAGTCGATCGGGATATTATTGAACACAGCTTGCTTGTAAACCCGAAGGCCCGGCCTGTTCGACAAGGGCTCCGGAAGATGTCCGCAGAGAGAGCTGCTCTAGCTAAGGACGAAGTTGAAAAACTGTTGAAGGCTGGGATTATCAGAGAAGTGGCCCATACAGAATGGTTAGCCAACCCAGTCTTCGTCAGGAAGAAGTCCTCCGGAAAGTGGCGCACGTGCATTGATTTCACATCTTTGAATAAAGCGTGCCCACGTGACCCCTACCCCATGCCCCGAATTGATCAACTAGTTGACTCCACTGCAGGTTCGGAGTTACTAAGCTTCCTCGACGCGTATTCCGGTTATCATCAAATATGGTTGAAGCGCGAAGATGAAATCAAGACGAGCTTTGTAACTCCTTCGGGAGTCTTCTGCTATGTAAGAATGCCCTTCGGCCTGAGAAATGCCGGGGCTACTTTTTCAAGATTAGTTGCTAAAGCTCTAGGTCATCAACTAGGTCGCAATGTGGAGGCCTATATGGATGATATTGTAATAAAGAGTGCTTTAAAGCACCAACATAGCCTAGACTTAGCAGAAACATTCAATAGCCTTCGGGCATGTGGGATCCGTCTTAACCCCGAAAAATGTATATTCGGAACTAAGGCTGGAAAGTTGTTAGGGTACTTAGTTTCAAGCAGGGGAATTGAAGCTAGCCCTAGTCAAATAACTGCGCTGCAGAAGATGGCTCCTCCGGAGAATTTAAAGCAAGTGCAAAAGCTGACCGGACGTCTGGCCGCACTTAGCAGGTTTTTATCAAGGTCTGCGGAGAGGAGCTTGCCAATCTTTAAAGCTTTGAAAGGGTCCGAAGATTTTGCATGGACACCAGAGTGTCAGAAAAGCTTCGAAGATATTAAAGATTATCTCAGCAATCTTGCTACACTCACGGTGCCTATTGCGGACGAAACCCTACTCCTGTATCTTGCAGCTACAGGTTCAGCTGTCAGCACAGTCCTTGTCAGAGAAGCAGATATCAATGGGAAGTTGGTCCAAAATCCTGTCTATTTTGTATCTGAAGCATTGTCAGGAGCGAAGACAAGATACTCCGAACTTGAAAAGTTCGTTTATGCTCTGATAATGGCTTCGAGAAAGCTAAGACATTATTTTTTGGCTCATAATGTAATTGTACCAACTTCGTATCCTTTAGGAGATATGCTCCGAAGCAAAGATTCCACTGGAAGGATTGGAAAGTGGGCAGTAGAGCTAGCACCCTTCGGCATATCTTTCCTGGCAAGGACAGCTATCAAATCTCAAGTCCTAGCAGACTTCGTAGCAGAGTGGACTCCACCTGCGAAGTTGACTCCAGAGAAATCAGACGACGGAGTTTGGATTATTTACTCCGATGGGGCTTTCCAAGCATCCGGAGCAGGCATTGGGGCAGTATTGATTTCACCGTCAGGGCAAAGAGCAATGTACTCCGCAAGACTCAACTTTAAGTCTACCAATAATATAGCGGAGTACGAAGGAATTTTATTGGGACTACGGAAAGCACGTGCTCTAGGGGCTACAAGGATAATTATAAAAACAGATTCTCAGATAGTAGCAGGGCACGTAGACAAAAGTTTTCAAGTCCGACATCCACAGCTTGCAAAGTACTTGGAAGAAATCCGCAAGATCGAAGCACATTTCAAGGGTATTTCCATTCGGAGTATACCAAGAGCTGAAAATGTGCAAGCGGACATTTTAGCGAAGGCTGCTGCCGGAGCTGTGGATGTGCCTGACGAAGCTTTCTATGAGGAGCTCAATATACCTTCGGTGCCACAAGTTGCTTCTGCAGAGATTCTCTGCATTCCTAGTGCAGATTGGAAAGATTCGATCATAGAACTCTTGCAAGGAGGAACAAATTTGCCCGAAGAGCCCCAATTGTCAAGATTAAAACTCAGAGCAAGAAATTATCAGTTAATCAACGGTATATTATACAAGGCCGGAGTATGTTCCCCTCTGCTCCGATGTATATCTCAAGCCGAAGGCCAAGAAATTCTTCGAGAAATTCACGAAGGCCTTTGTGGAAGTCATTTAGCCCCTAGAGCTCTGGCAGGAAAAACACTTCGCCAGGGGCTTTATTGGCCCACAATAACAGCTGATGCGGAGAGCTTGGTCCGCACTTGTCAAGGATGCCAGTGGATGGGTCGACGGAGTCATCGCCCACCAACAGCTCTTCAAGTCATTGCTCCGGTATGGCCTATGGCCAGATGGGGTATGGATCTAATTGGTCCCTTTCCGTTAGCAAAGGGAAATCTGAAGTTCGCAGTGGTAGCCATTGAATATTTTTCTAAGTGGGTGGAAGCAGAGCCCTTAACAGCTATCACTTCGAATAATGTACAGAAATTCTTCTGGAAGAACATTATTTGCCGGTTCGGAGTGCCTAGATATCTCACAGTTGATAATGGAACACAGTTCGACGCAGAACCCTTCAAGAAGTTTTGCGAAGACCTAGGCATTCAACTATGTTTTGCTGCAGTGAGACATCCTCAGTCGAATGGAGTCGTTGAGCGAGCCAATGGAAATATTTTATCAGGGCTAAATCGAAGAATAGTAGGATTATCAAAAGGACTGTGGACCGAAGAGCTTCCGAAGATTCTATGGTCCATTCGGACTACGCAAACAAGGTCCACAGGTTTTACTCCATTCAGACTACTATTCGGAGATGAAGCAATGACTCCAACGGAGCTCAAAGGGGGATCATTTCGCAGCAGACCGAACCAGACATCGAAGAAGAAAGACAAGCTTCGTTAGATTTGTCAGAAGAAACAAGACTTCGAGCTGTAGCTAATTTATCAAAGTATCATCAACAGACGAAGACTTGGTATGACCCGAAGGTTAAGCTCAGCGAGTTAAGGCCGGGTCATCTTGTTCTACGAAGCATTATAGCACCAGGGAAGTTAGGCAATAAATTGGAAGGTCCATATCTAATTGTCCGATCAGGGCGCCCTGGTTCATTCAAATTAGCTAATTTAGAAGGTGAAGAGTTAGCACACACTTGGCATGCGGAGCACCTAAAGCGATACTTCGCATAAGGGCTCCTTGTAATCCGCTTGTAATCACCTCTAAATTAATAAAACATACACCCTTGGTTTGCCTTCCCCTTGACACTCCTAGTTTCCCGAGCGGACGCGCTGGGACGGAAGTCGATCGAGAGGGAAGTGTCATCAAGCTGGGCTGTATTTCCGGACTTCGTACCTATAAAGTCGAAGCCCTCCGGTGTGGTGGCTGAAATCCATCCGGAGCCCAAGCTGATCCTTGTAGGCATCCGTAAAGAGCCAATACACATTCTACGGATTCCAAGCTTCGGCTGGTAGACTTCCGTAAAAAGAGCCGAAGGTGGCCAAAATCTGCGGATCCAAGCTGAAGCTTGCAGACATCCGTAAAAAGAGCCGAAGGGCCAAATTCTGCGAAGTCAAGCTCCGGTGGTCGACTTGCAAAAAAAGCCCAAGGTGGCCAAATTCTGCGAAGTCCAAGCTCCGGCTGGTAGACTTCTGCAAAAGAGCCCAAGGTGGCCAATTCGCGAAGTCCCAAGCTCGGCTGGTAGACTCTGCAAAAATAGCCGAAGGTGGCTACAATTTCTGCGAAGTCCAAGCTACGCTGGTAGACTTCTGCAAAAATAGCCGAAGGGGGAAAGCAAAACAGCATTTAAGCCATGAGCTTCGAATGTCTGTTCATATAAGTCCAAAGTGACAAATTTCTTAAGACACTAAGTGTCCTGGA